>RJWJ010014017.1:0-38755 GCA_004363605.1 Indri indri | reverse complement strand
GGAGGCTGAGGCAGGAAGATTGCTTGAGCCCAGGAGTTTGCGACTGCAGTGAGCTATGACTGCTCCACTGCACTCCAGCCTGGAAGACAGAGCAAGACCCTGTCTCAATCAATCAATCAGTCAATGATTAGATGCAACAAAAGAAAATTTAACTTGAAAAAGAGAAAGTAGAAGTTATCTTTACTGAAGCATGAAGAGAAATAAAAGGAGAGAAACATATAAAAATGATTGTAAGAGATATATAGGTCATGGTAAAAAGCATTAACATGTAGTTTGAATCTCAGAAAAAGAAATGTGGGAGAATAGACAAAAGCAATATTCGAAGTGGCTCTAGTTAACAATTCTCCAAAATTAACAAGAGAAATAAAAGTACAGGTTTAAGAAGGTCTGGGAATACAAAATACCCAGGCATATCTTAATGGCACTGCTAAAATTCAAAAATAAAGTATACTAAAAGCAGCAAAGGTAAAAAAGATTTATCATCTTCAGATGGTTGACATTCAGATATAAGTGTTTAACATTAACAGTTGCAAGCCAGAAAACAGTAGTATGGTATATTGTGCAGAAAGGAAAAATTGCCAGCATAGAATTCTATAACGAGCAGTAATATTCTTTAAAAATGAAGGTAAAATAAAAATATTTCAGACAAACAAAAATGAGACTTCCTAGTCAGCAGACGTGCACTATGTGAAATACAAAAGGAGTTTTGCAGAGAGAAGTAAAATGATCCCAACTGAAAACACAAGAATTGAGGAAGTAAAAAAGAGCACTGGGAAAAAGAAATAGATGGGTCCATGTAAGTGAATATTGACCACATAAACCATAATCATATCCTGTGGATTTAAGACATACATAGTAGTAAAAATACATGATAATAATAATGTAAAAGATAGGGGGAATAAAAAAAAATGTTGAAAGCCAAACAAAAAAAAAAAGAAAAATAAACAAGTTAAGAAATCACAATGGAAATTGAAAATAATTTTGAATGGATAAAAATGTAAATATAATCAAAATGCATATGTAAACTTGAGGGATGAAGCTAAAGGGAAATTGGTAGTCTTAAATATACATGTTGGAAAATATAAATCACGAAAATCAGAAGCTAAGCATCTATAGAAGTTAAAAAAAGAAAACAATAGAGCATAAAAAATAAAATAAAATAAAAAAGAACAAATTAAACCCAAAGAAATAAAAAGCGAATAATAATTGTAAGAGTAGAATGTAATAAAATAGAAAAAAAATATACAATTGAGAATTTTTGAAAGACTAAGAAAATTTACATACCCATGGGATACCAACAAATGGGGGGGGGGAGACAGACAGAGAGAGACACCAATAGCAACAATGAAAAAGACAGCATCACTAAAGATACTACAATAAATAGATAAAGGAATAAAAATACAAAAAAAGCAAAATCAATTCTAGCATTCTTTTTGTTTTTATATGGATATACAGTTGATTTAGCACCATTTGTTGAGAAAGTGTTTCCTTCCTCAATGAATTGCTTTGACTCTTTTCAAATCTGTTGGTCACATGCATAGGGTCTATTTCTGGACTCTGTTCCAGTGATCTATGCCCATCTTTTGCCAGTACCACACTGCCTTCATTACCATAGCTTTACAGTAAGTCATGGAATCAGGAAAGTGTTCCAATGTTGTTGTTCTCTTTAAAAATTGCTTTAGTTACTTCAATTTAGTCCTTTGCATTTCTGTATAAATTGTACTGTTAGCTTGTCATTCTCTGCAGAAAAGCCTGCTTTAATTTTGATTGGAATTGCATTTGAATCTGTAAGTCAATATGGGAAGAAATGCAAACTAAACAATATTGAGTCTTTTGATCTATAGATGTAGTATATCTCTTCATTGAATTTTTTAAAAATTTCCTTCAGAAAGCTTTCAGTTTTTTGTTGTTTTTTTTTTTTTTGGTGTAGGGATCTTGGGCATATTTTGTTAGATTTATTCCTAGGTTTTTAAGTATTTTTTGGTATCACTATAAAGACAATTGCTTCTTAAATATTTTTTAATGGTGTGCTGCTAGTGTATGAGAACATATTGATTTTTGGATATTGATCTTGTATCTTCTGACCTTGCTAAATGTTATATTAATTCTGGGAGTACTGAGTTTTTTGTAGATTACCTGAGATTTCCTATATAAACATTCATATAGTCTAGAAAAAAGGACAGTTTTACTCCTTCCATTTTCAGTTTTCTGCCCTTTATTTCTTTGTATTGCTGTATTGCAATAACCATGTCCTTCAGTACATTGAATGTTGAATAGAAATGGTGAAAGTAGGCACGCTTGCCTTGCTCCCAGTCCCAGGGAAAAACAATTAAGTTTTTCAACATTAAATATTAACATAAGGTTGGCTCTAGGTTTTTCAAAAATGCCTTTCATCAGTTTGAGGATTTGTAGTTTGCTAAAAATTTTTATCATGAATTAGAATGCTGTCAAACGCATTTTCTGCATCTACTGAAATGATTATATAGTTCTCCTGCATTCTGCTAATATGGAAAATTACATTAATTGATTGTTGAATGTTAAATAAACCTTGTATTTCAGGAATAAACCCTTCTTGGTTACGATATACTATCCTTTTTTACATTGTTATATTTGATTTATCTTATTAAGAATTTTGGGATCTATGTTAATGAGGGGTGTTGATCTGTAGTTTTCACACATAATGTTTTGTCTTTAGTAAAGGTGATTTTAGACTTACAAAATGAGTTGGCAGATAATGTTATTATGTTTTATGGCTTTCCTGATTTTTTGTCTAGGTATTCTATCTATTTCTGAATGGTAATAAAATCTCTTTCTATGATTGTCAAATTGTCTATTTTACTTTAGTGAATCAATTGTATCTTGAGGATTTATTAGGCACATTTTAATTATTGTGTCTTTCTAATAAACTGTCCCCATTCACTATTATTAAATATCCCTCATTATCTCTGATAATACTGTTTGTCTTGAAGTCTATTTTATGCCATTTTGCCCTTTTATGCTTATCGTTTGCATGCTGCACATTTTTCCATTCATTTACATTCAGCACATCTCTACCCTTATATTAAAATTATGTCTCATATCACTTCTTGGCCATTGGCTAAGATCAAGTGTAAAATTATGTCTCTTATGGACAGCATATATGAGAGCCTTACCTTTTTTTTAGCTGCTTTCTCAATATTTTCCTTCTAATTTGAATGTTTGAATTAATAAAATTATTAATATAGTTGCATTCAGGTAACATATTTATTATTTATTTTCTATTCATTACTCTGTTTTTTATTCATTTCTGTGCCCATTTTTCTGTTTCTGGGGTTACTTGAATATTATTTTGTTTTTATCAGTTGGCTCTTTGTCTAAATCTTCATTATTACATTTTTAGTAGTTACTCCATGGATTACAATATACATACCTAAACTTTCTACAGTCTACTTAAAGTTTTATCATTCAAGTAAAATGTACAAGTCTTGAAATGATAGAGGTCACTTTACCTCCTCCATTTCCCTCTATGTCATAGGTGTCACATGTATTACATCTACACACATTAAAACTCCCTCCAATGTTATAATTTATACTTTCAACTGTCAAATCCATTTTAAAGAACTTAAGAGGAAAAAATGTTATCTTTTACATTTATCTATTATTTACCATTTTTGTTGTTCTTCCTTCATTCCTAAAGATCTAATTTTCCTGTAGTATCATTTCCTTTCATCCTGGAAAAATTTCGTTAACAGTTCTTTGTTTTTTGTTTTTTTTTTTCTTTTGAGACAGAGTCTCAATCTTTTTGCCTGGGCTAGAGTGAGTGCCATGGCGTCAGCCTAGCTCACAGCAACCTTAAACTCCTAGGCTCAAGTGATCCTTCTGCCTCAGCCTCCCGAGTAGCTGGGACTACAGGCATGCGCCACCATGCCCAGCTAATTTTTTCTATATATTTTTAGTTGGCCGATTAATTTCTTTCTAATTTTTAGTAGAGGCGGGGTCTTGTTCTTGCTCAAGCTGGTCTCAAACTCCTGAGCTCAAACAATCCGCCTGCCTCGGCCTCCCAGAGTGCTAGGATTACAGGCGTGAGCCACTGCGCCCGGCCGTTAACATTTCTTATAGAGCAAGTCTGCTGAGAATGAATTCTAATAGTTTCCTTTATCTGAAAAATGTCTTTTTTTTTTTTTTGCCTTTATTCCTGAAGGGTTATTTTGCTAGATATAGAATTCTGGCTTGAAAGTTCTCTTCCTTCAGCACTTAAAGAAGTTAGTCCACTACCTACTAGCCTCCATGGTTTCTGATGGGAAATTTGCAGTCGTTCAAATCATGGTCCCTTGTATGTAATGTGTCACTCTTCACTTCCTGTTTCCAAGATTTTTTTCTTATCTTAGGTTTTCAGCAATATGATTTTAATGTGCCTAGGCATGGTCATAGTTTTATTTTTATCCTGTGTGTTCACTGAGTTTTAAGAAATTGCAAATACAATCCATTTTAAGTGCATTTTTCTTTACCTCACTTACCATACTTACAAAAACTACTTTAAATTCTTTGGTCATTTCAACATCTGGGTCCTCTTAGGTTTGATATCTGTTGATTATCTTTTTCCCTTGGGAATTGATTATATTTTCATCATTTTTTGTATATTGGGTCCTTTGGCACTGTCTACTGGATACTGCCAATGTTAAAACACGTGGATTCTGGATCCTGTTATAATTGCCTATAGATTATTGATGTTTTTATTTAGAAGTTAATTAGGTTCAGACTGTAATTCTGCCTCACCTTCTACGGGAAGTGTTTAAATTCAAATTTTCTTTTATTTTATTTTAAAATAATTTTATTATTTTATTTTTATTATTTTTACTTTTTTTAGAGACAAAGTCTCTCTATGTTATCCAGGCTGGTCTCAAGTAACCTCCTACCTCAGCCTCCCAAAGTGCTGGGATTACAGGCATTAGCCACCATGCCTGGTCAAATTTTCTATGATAGTTTGGGTCTGTCCCACACACACATAGTCCAATAGTCAGCCAGAGACTTGTGCAGATGGTTCAGATTTCAGTTGCATTCTCTAAGCTTTGCCATCTTGGTTTGTGCCTGTCTAGCACACAGATGATTCAGGAGTTAGAGACCTGCATGGAAGGTTCTAACCTCAGTCAGTGCTCTGGGCCTTTGCTAAATTGGTTTGAGTCTATCCCACATATGCATTAGAAACTAGGCTAAGGCTTGTGTAAGTTCAAGAACAGAACTGAAGGGTTCTCTGGCTCTCTCTTCTGGGATTCTTCCACACTCCCATAGGTGTGACTTTCCCTGCCTCCTCTGGACAGAAAGATGGGGTTGCTGCTGGAACGCTATCCCTCTGAGCCACTGTGCCACTACATGATGGGGGCCTGCCCTGGAAGAAATCCAGGAGAGAAAAAAAAAAAAAGAAAATCACCCCTGAGAGGGTCATTTCTCCAGGTTTTGACACCTATACACAATCCACCTGTTTTTTGTTTATTTTTCAGAGTCCACAGGTAGTTGATTTTTGTGTTTTGTCCAGAGTTTTAGTTGTATTCAGAGGGATGTATGGACTTTAGTAGGATTACACCTCCATAGCAGAATTGGAACTCAACATTTTCTCTTACTATGAAACCCAGTTAAAACAGGCTTTCTCAGCCAATATCTGGACTTAAAAATAAATTAGATGTCATACTTTTCCTGTGCCAAATCCCCTAACTGACCTATATACCCTTAATCACCACCTAGGGACGTGGACAAGAACATAGGGAGGGCCTCGTTCCCACCTTGGAGCCCTACCCAGGGTGAGGGAGGTCAACCTATGTCATACAGCAACTCTGGATGAGGAGAAAAGGATGCTGGTCTGCCTGACTCCAGCCAGAATTTGAAAGGAAACTCTTAAAACTCTCCATGACCATCAGGTGTACTAAGGAAGAGGCACAAGTACGCTGATATTCAAGAAGTCGAGTAGACAGTCATGTGCTCTTTGGGGTTCCTCTTATCAGATGCCCTGTGCCCTGCCTTCCTTTGCTGATTTTTCCTCTGATGATGTCCTGCCTTATTTTAAAGTCATCTCCATCAAAATCTGACCTGAGCAAAACAAATCTGGTTTTTTTAAACCTCTAAAACATATTGAAAGTTCTTACATGTTTAACAGTTGATACATTTAGCTATTTTCACAAACATTTTGAATATATTATAATTGGAATTATTTTAAGTGAATTTGAATTACAACACTATTTTTGGAGAATGTCATAGCAAGGTTAGAAAGACTATCAAAATTGATAAATAGCTCATTATAAGTCATCTTTGCTATAAACATTTACAAATCAAAATGCCTGTGTGCCAATTTTCCTCCAGAATTATGCATGAATCTTCCCTGCATCCTCACTAAACATCTTGTTTGCAAGACAGCATTTCCTTAGAGACTCAGATACAAGAGAAAGCTACAGTTAAATGACCCTGGTGTTCATGTGCCTGGCAGAAAAACTAGGTGATCACTCTCATTTTCTAAAAATAAATTTCTTGTTCTTTTTCTCCTTTACATTAGAATTAGAAATCCACTTACAGTCATCTATAATTTAAAAACTAATCCCATCTATTTTTATATTCCATGTATGAGAAACATCAGAAGTGACCTGAATAATTATTGGAAAACACTAAATTAAAGGAATGAAACAAAATTTATTTTTGTTGGGGTTTTCTTGGATAGTGTTTTTTGGTTTGTTTTGTTTTTGTGTTTTCATTTGTTTAGTTTTATTTTTTTAAGGCAGTGGTTTCTATATTTGCTATTTTTTCCCCAAAGGCAAGAAGAATGAGCCATTGGTGTTTCTGAACTCATACACTGAACTTATGGGTGCTCGCTCTCTGCCCTTCAGGGCAAAACACACACAGGCCACTGTGCTCTTTAATGGCACTCCCTGCAATTAATTTTTACAGTGAATGAACTTTCTTTCACTCCTTTACATTATGTTATTTCTCAGACCTTAACATTTTCAAGACAGTTGAGAATATAAAAGCCATACGTCTTTTATGTTATAAGCCCTAGGGTTTATGAGTAAAAATAACTAATACCAAAAAGTAACTTATACACAAGAAAATGATGGATAGCCAAGGAGAACTTGGAAGGCTGCAGGGGAGCCTGGTTTGGAATTTGGCATGGATTATTAACTAGCAACATGGAATTGTTACATTCAACCTATAAATTAGAGGTTTGTCCTGCCTATTATTAGCACTATTATTACTTTCAAGGACAGAGGCTTGGTATAGCTAAAGATGCCCCACTGGCAGAGACACACATAAATCCAGACCTATGGGACACCTTCCCACAATTCCTGGACACCCAAAGGAGGAAATGAACACAAAGCATGAACATGCCGGTATGGAGAATCCATCACTTAGGAACCAAGAAATCATCAAAGCTTTCTAACACTGCCGAGAAATAACAAAATTATATTTTTCTTTCTTTTCAGCTTAAGAGTCTGATAAATACATCCTTACAAGAAGCCTTCTTAGATGAATCCATCTGGGAACCACTCTCCACACAAAACCTGTGAAAATCATTATGAATGACAGTCATACCTCTGGAAATACGGTTTGATTTATAAACATAAGTATTTCATAAATGTTCAATCCTCTTGAGACAACATCGCATATTAGTCAGTCTCATTCATTCCTTTGTTTATTTGACAAATATTTATCGAGTGCTTACTATGTAGCAGGCACTGTTATGAGAACTGGGGATTCAACAGTGACCAAGAGAGTCATGTTTGCTATCTCCTGAAGCTTATATTCTGTTGAAAGGAGACACACAAAAAGCAATTTATATAATCATATATATGCCCCCACACACATTCACATATACACATTCGTATATTATAGCATGATTACAATGCAAAATAGATAATAATCTGCTGGAAGGAAAGGAAAGCAGAGTAAGGAGCTGGCAGTGATGGGGAGAACTCTTTCCACAGGGCCAAGGAAGGCTTCCTTGAGGGTAGGATATTTGAGTAGACACTGGAGGTGTGAACCAGCTGCCAGCGTGCTTGGGAAGAGCATCCTAGGTAGAGGAGACAACTACAAATGCACATTCACCTAGTAAGAAGTACATTGTGTCTGGGGTCCTGTGAGCAAGGGAACATGTGGCTGAAAATAACGCATAAGCGGCAGCTGCAGCCAGGTCACTCGTGGCTTTACCAGCCATGGTTGAGGCTCTGGATTTTATTCCAAGTGCAACAAGGACAACATACTGCTGTCAAAAGCACCAAATGCTATTGTTCTTGCCAAAGATGCTAAGAAAATAAGTGGTGTTTGCAGCAGTACAGAAAGAAATCTGCTGTTCAAAAGTTTTCTCAAAAACATCCAAGTGGCCGGGTGCAGTGACTCATGCCTGTAATCCTAGCACTCTGGGAGGCCGAGGCAGGTGGATCATTTGAGCACAGGAGTTCGAGACCAGCCTGAGCAAGAGCGAGACTCCGTCTCTACTAAAAATAGAAAGAAATTAGTTGGACAACTAAAAATATATAGAAAAAATTAGCTGGGCATGGTGGTGCATGCCTATAGTCCCAGCTACTTGAGAGGCTGAGGCAGGAGAATAGCTTGGGCCCAGGAGTTTGAGGTTGCTGTGAGCTAGGCTGATGCCATGGCACTCTAGCCCAGGTAACAGAGTGAGAGTCTGTCTCAAAAAAAAAAAAAAAAAGAGATCCAAATGTCACTTCAGGTCTAACTTTTCAATATTATAGAGCAAAAGAAAAAGCAGTATCTCATTCAAGATTCTCAAACCAAAGCCCGCTGAGACATCCATAAATCTACTTAATCTCTAGCAGAACCCTAAAACAACTGACAACTCTTGTTTGATTCTTAGGATTTATAGATAAAGACAGGTTTAAATATATTTTTGTAAAATTTTTAAGCTAACAGGTAAAAGAATACAACTATTATCTATAACTTCAAAACACAAAACATGAGAAAAAGAGATGCAAAGAAATTTTAACAATATACTACATAAGTACATGGGAAGAAGAAATTTCGAAGAAATATAACAATATATCAAATATATGGCATAACAAAGAATGTTTTAAATTTAGATCAAATTATATGTCCTTGACTAGAAACAAACTAAAAACAAAGTGACAGAGATTAAAATAAGTGAATGGGCAATTTCAGGGGACTTCTAGTCCAGACAAAATGGCATAGACCCCTTTCTCCCTGTTCCTCCTGCCATGCATAGCTATAAACCCTGGCAATAAAGCAAGAAGCAACTAAAAGAGAATTCTGAAATGTAGTGAAGGGGACCAAACTTGTTTGGGGCTCCAGGACAGTCAGAGCAGCACAGCTGCAGGTCAGGAAATACCGAAGCAGTATTTCCTGTCCAACCCGCCCCCAATATAGCAAGAGAAGGCAGCTAGGTGGACTTGTTCCTCCCCTGGAAAGAACAACACTGGAGGGTCATGGCCCCCTGGCAAGGAAGATAATAGGAGACCTGCCAACAAAGGTGGCCATGGAACGCACTCCCCTCCCTGCGGAGAGATATCTGGTGAGCAGGCAGAACCTGAAGACAGACCCCACCACAACACACACCTGGTGTCTCAGGCTTCTGACGCCAGCCCTAAGACCTCCTTCCCTTGCCAAGAGACCCCCAGGGCAGCTGTGGGCACTGGTAGGGGCATTGTACCACAGCACATGGCTCAACTAGTGTTCTGAGGCCTCCACAGGAAGGGGGACCCCATCACAACAAACACTCAGCCATGGAAGCCTCTTCATTCCTGCAGACTTGAACCTCTCCTTCCCACATGAAGAGAAACCTGGGAAGTCCAGCCTGGGGAAATCCCTTCCACCCACTCAAGGAGCACCCAGCAGCATCAGAGAAACCAAATAGACCAAAGTAGCACTGCAAGTGTCTGAAAACCAAACTTTCACTTGAACCACAGACCACAGAAGTAATCCATAACCTGCATGCTAAACTTAAACAGGGTGACTGCTTGCTAAAATAAACGATGTAGGTATGACTCAGTGTCTCCTAGAATAATAGATAAAATATCTAGGACACAATCGAAAGTCACCTGTCATATCAGAAACCAAGAAAATCACAACTTGAATGAGAAAAGACAATCGACTGATGCCAACACTGAGATGAATCAGATGTTGGATTATCTAAAACAGATTTTGAAAAAGCCATCATAAAAATGTCTCAACATCAGTTACAAAATTCTCTTGAAACAAGTGGAAAAAAAAGTGAAGAAAGAGAAGTTATATAAAAAAGAACCAAATGGAAATTACAGAACTAAAAATTATAATAACAGAAATTTTTAAAAATCTCTTGATATGCACTCAATAGTAGCACAGAGATAATAGAGAAAAGAATCAGTGAACTTAAGGAAAGATCAATTGAATTCACCCAATTTAAACAACAAACAAAAATTGATTTTTTGAACGTGGGGGAATAGAGCCTCAGGGACCTGTGGGACTATTTAAAAAACATCTAATATTCACATCATTGAAGTTTTAGAAGAGAATTAGAGTGAAGTTGAAAAAGTACATTAAGGAGTAGAGGCTTAAATTTTCCCAAATTTGGCAAAAGACACAAACCTATAGAGTCAAGAAGCTGAGCAAACCCTGGGAACATGATAACAGGATAAACCCAAAGAAATCCATATCAAAACAAATCATAAACTTCCAAAAAATAAAGATAAGGCCGGGCGCGGTGGCTCACGCCTGTAATCCTAGCACTCTGGGAGGCCGAAGCGGGTGGATCATTCTGAGCTCAGGAGTTCGAGACCAGCCTGAGCAAGAGCGAAACCCCGTCTCTACCACAAATAGAAAGAAATTAACTGGACAGCTAAAAATATATATAGAAAAAAATTAGCCGGGCATGGTGGCGCATGCCTATAGTCCCAGCTACTCGGGAGGCTGAGGCAGTAGGATGGCTTGAGCCCAGGAGTTTGAGGTTGCTGTGAGCTAGGCTGACGCCACGGCACTCGCCCCAGGCAAGAGAGTGAGACTCTGTCTCAAAAAAAAAATAAAATAAAATAAAATAAATAAAGATAAAAATATTTTTTTTTTTGAAAGCAGCAAGAGAGTACTGTGAATACTATGTATTACCTACAGGGGAACACAAATTCAAATGACAGCAACTTTCTTATCTGAAACTATGAGGAACAGAAGAAAATGCTACATCATTTTTTAAGTGCTAAAAGGAAAAAAAAGTCAACCATACATTCTATATCCAGTGAAACTATCCTTTAGGAGAGAAGAGGAAATAAAGACACTCTCAAATGAAGGAAAATTAAGAAAATTTCTTACTAGCAGATCTACCCTTAAAGATTGGCTAAAAGAAGTTCTTTCAACATAAAGAAAATTATAAATAATAATTTTGGAGCATCATGAAGGAAAAAGAACAAGAGAAACAGTGGAAACGTGTACATACAATACACTATTCCTTTCCTCATAAGTTTTATAAATCATATTTGATGACTGAAACAAAAATTGTAATCCTATCTCATACTCAAGAGAAGGCAAAGGAATCTCAAGGGAAGTGAGATTTCCACACTTCACTCAAGTGTAAATAAACTCTAATGCCACATATACATATTGTAGTCCTCTGAGCAACCACTCCAAAAACTATACAAAGAGATACACTCAAAAATACTATAAATAAATTAAAATATAATCCTAAAAAACGTTCAAGTAACACACAGGAAGTCAAGAAAAGAGAAACATAGGTACTAGAAACAGAGGAGACAAACAGAAAATAAGGACAGTAGGTATTTGTGTTAGGTTGGTTCCAGGACCCTGTAGATACCAAAATAGATCATATTCTGGGTCATAAAACAAATCTCAACAAATGAATAATTGAAACCATCCAACTGTAATGAAATAAAACTAGAAGTAAATAACAGAAAGACTATAGAAAAATCTCTAACACATAGAAACCAAACAACAAATAATCCATGGGTCAACAAAGAGGTCTCACAGTAAATTTTAAAATATATAGAACTGAATGTTAATGAAAATACAACATATCAAAATATATAAGATGCAACTGAAGCAGAACTGAGAGAAAGTTTTATAGCACTAAATGCTAACATCAGAAAGGAGGGGAAATCTCAATAAACTAACTTCCTACCTTCCTCAACAAAAAAAAAAAATAGCAAAATAAAGAATAAAATACACCAAAAGCAAGCCAAAGGAAAGAAACAATAAAGATCATAGCAGAAATTAATAGAATTAAAGTACAAAAATAATAGAGAAAAATCAATGGGGAATAAAAGTTATTTCTTTAGGGAAAATCAGTAAAACTGACAAACTTCTAACAAGACTAACAAAAATTTCAAAAGACATGAATAACCAATATGAGTGAAATATGAAATTTTACTACATATATTACAGACAGTAAAAAAATAATAAGGTAATATTATCAATAGCTTTACACGCAAATTCGACAACTAAGAAGAAATGGGCCAATTCTTCAAAAAATACAAAGTATCACAACTTAACTTAGATAAAATAGATCATCTGAATAGCACTTCAGTCATTAAAGAAGGTAAATTCTTAATTTAAAAGTTCCTCTCAAAAAATAAATTTCTAGGCTCAGATGGTTTCACCAGAGAATTCTACTAAACATGTAAAGAAGAATTAGCATCAATTCTATATAATCTTTTCCAGAAAATAAAAGAGGAAGGAATGCTTCCCAACTCATTTTATGAAGCCAAAATCAAACAAAGCTAGTATAAAGAAACAACTACAGATCAATATATCTCATGAACTTAGAGACAAAAATCCCTGAAAAAATGTTAGCAAACCAAATCCATGAATGTGTGAAAAGAATTATATATCATGACCAAGTGAGATTTATTTCAGGTATGCAAGGCTGGCTCAATATTTGAAAATCAATCAGTGTACTCTACCATATCAATAGGCTAAAAAAGAAAAATCATATTATTTTCTTCTGAAGCCTCCAGAAGTAATGCATCCCTGCCAACAGCTTGAGTTTAGACTTCTGACCTCCAGAACTGTAACAGAATAAATCCGGGTTGTTTTAAGCCACTAAATTTGTGGTATTTAATAATTTGGGCAGCAACAGGAAACTAATGCATGTGGCAACAGGGACTCTGCTGAAGCGATTAAGTGAGCGACCTGGAGAAGGGGAAATTATCCTGGCCAATAGGAGCGGGCTCAGTCTAATTACAATGGCTTTTGTGATTATGTTAGAAATCCATACATGTTACAAATAAGGACTTTCCTTCCCTTCCCACAAGGCTTCATTCAGTGTTGGGGTGGTTTAGAAATGTTAGGGTGACCTAGGGATATTGCTGGCCTAAGAACATCTGCACATGTGACAGTCTGCATAGGTGTGGCTGTTTTCTAGATGGTAAGGACATTCCAAGGGCAGGAGGAACTGAAAACTGCTCCAGGACTGCAATCAGGAACTCCCAACCTACTGGAAAACTAGCCTGGCCACAATCCCAAATTTATGTTCTTGTTTAGCTTTAGGCTAGGAATAGCTTTGCTGAGATTATTTTGCACCTGAATATCTCAATCTTTATAAATAATCTTTAAAGTCTGCCTGTGGGATATCTTTAGGATATGTAATCTTTATGGAAATCTATAGAATATTGTTTGCCTGTGGGATGTCTTTAGAACGTGTTTGTTTGTATGATTTACCATGATCTTTTGTTCTTGGGATGAATAAATACAAGTGAGAAATCACTCCCAGGACTCTTGGTCTGGAAAGCCTTGAGTCCCCCGACCCCAGTCTTTCTCTTCTACTGTCTCTTCTCTTATTCCTGCGCGACACCCCGTTTTCGGCCCTGTCGGCTGGGGAATTCCCAGCAATCCAGCCTATCATTCAATAACTTACAGAATTGTTTTTCCAATCCTTGGTTTCCCACCCAGTTCCTTTGACTCATTTTCCAGTGAAGGGAGTGCATCAGACCAGAATTCGCCATCGTACCATGCTCCGTTACCCAGAAGCAGCTGACTTGACAGAACAGTGGCCTGCTGAGGTTTAGCTGCACTATCTGCTGTCATCCAAACTCTGCAAAGTTGGGGTGCCATCCACAGCATGCAGTATGTGCTTAAATAAATGACCAACCAATGTTACTATTTCTTGCACAGCCCACTGGAAAGCATGGATGTGGGAACCAAGGAGAAGGGACAGGAATGGCGCCCCTCACTACTACACCCAGGAACCCACTTGAGGAAGTTTTGCTCCCTGTCTACAATCTTGAGTTCAGTGGATTTGCCGGTCCTAATACCAAGGAAACACAACTAACAGCTCAGTGAAGGGGCTGTTATGTCAGAATCTGAGAGTGCCCACCTGGCCACTGGAGGCTCCTCATGCCTTGCAACCATCAAACAGACAAGAGGAGTCCCTCTACTGTGCAGGATGACTCATCTAAATTATCAGAGGGAACTGGCTGGCTGCTCCCTCATGTGGGCAAGGAGAATAGTCCAGAAGCTGGGGCACTTGCTGGTGTGCTTCCTTCCATTCTAGGCGTTCTAGTTCATGGACACCTTGATGCTCCAGTACAGACCCAACACCAACGTGTCAGGCCCTATGGGAACGAAGGTTTGGGTCACCCCAACAGTGAATAAAAACCATGCAGCTGAGGAGGTGGCAGAGGTAAGGGGAACATGCTGTTACAGACAAAGGTACATTTTTATGGAAAAACATTTATATGGAAAAGAGGTATAAAAGCAGGTCATTAAAGAATATGCATATTATGATGTAGAAAATAATTTTAATTATAGAAGCATATATATAGTATGATTCCAATTTTGTTTTAAAAAATGAACACACACACACAAAATGAGAAGGCTACATATCAAAATGTTGGTGATGGCTATCAATGGTGGCTAATTCATGGATTTTTTTCCTTTTTGCTTATCTGAATTTTCTAATTTTAATCAGTTTGAGTAGCATTATTTTTGTTAAAGTTAAAATTCTGAAATCTAAAAATTTTTAAACTCCTGAGTGTTTTCAACACTCAAGGCCCTGGCTAAGGTGCCTCTCAGAGAGAACAAAACACAACATGGAGACGAAGCAATCAGAAATGTCCTGTCTTGTTTTGCTGTGATTTTAACATGCCACATGCATGACACTCTGATAGCAATGTGTGCAATTGCACATAAATATTGATAATGAGACAAAAAAACAAACTGGAGTGAAAACCTGGATATCCAAAACTATCAGGCAATCATCTTAGCAGGTTTTAAAAGTTGCATTCTTTATTTTGCCATCATTTGTAATGGCAATAATCTTAAAATAATATAAAAATGGTTCACTGCCCACATAAGTATCTCATAATTTAACAAAATGCAAAAGAAAACTATAATCAGAGCATAAATGCACCATCTAGGTTGCTTAATTATCTGCCAACAATATCTAATACCAAATTTTAATTATGCTTAAATTCTATTTGAAAATCCATGGCCGAAATCATTAATAGAGGAAAGAAAACCAATATAAGTCTAAGTAATTAAGTAAATTTCAAAACTCCTACCACTTATTGGGTGGAGAAATCCTAATAGATGAAGTTCATGAATGACACGCACATGTCTTGCTAACAGAAGCAATAACCACAGCCTTGTAGGACATGGGCCTTTAAAGATAAAGCCCTTTTCCTGGGTTCACTGGAACTTAGCTCCAAGCTTTCAATCTTGGGACGATGGCAAATACCTCTACTGTTGGTGCCATGCAAGAATGCAGGAGGCTAAGGAGAAACAAACCTGGCCCTTATCAATGCAGCAAAGGAAGCTGCTGCCTCAGCGCCATTTGGACAGAAGAAATCCAACGCTAGCGTTTAGCCAAGACAACGAGGAGGAAGACCCATGGAAAGCAGGGAGTGGAAGGACATGGCGGACATCACCCTCAGCCCAAGGTCAACTTCAGAGCTGCCAGATGAGACAGCACATTAGAGTTGGGAGGCTGGAGGGGGCAGGGAAGCACATGATTCCCCACCACCATAGGGGCTGGTGCCTCCTGGCTAAGGCTGACTTAGTTCAGTACCAGGAGAGCTGCGCTGCCCTGCTAAACAGCCGGTGGAGAGAAGCTGCAGATGGTGTCGCAGGGCCCTGCTGAGTGGTCACATGAATCCTGGATGTAAGACCTGGAGGGGTAACAGGACACAACTGTTTAATCCACTGGGGCCCTGCCCAGCTGAGGTGTCAAGGGCAGTCTCGCAGGGCTGGGGACAAGGATTTCAGCAAGTTCTGCCCAATGAGCCAGGGATGTCTGGAGCTGCCCACTCAGAGCCACTGTGACTAGTGGGGTCCCCGGGAGCACTATTCAACTCGTCTGACCTCTGAGTTTTATTCATAAAATGAAAGAATTTGATTAAATAATCTCTAATGTTCCCCCGATAGAAGGTCTACGATCATGTGAGACTGAGCAGTCCAGGCTACACAGGCTGTGGAATTGCAATATGGAAAGCATGAGAAACCCACTGACTTTTTCCAGGCATAGAATATTGGCAAATTTAGAAGTCATGAAGGAAAAACTGGCGTTTTTTTCTATTTTTTAACAAAGAGGGACTTCTGGGGAAAATTAAAATACATGAAATGTTTCCTTTTTATGAAACTTAGATGATTTCATAACTTTAGGAACATTAAAATGTATCAATGTTTTGATTTACTCAACAAATTATCATGTTTGGAACATTGCATTTCAGTGGAACTTATTTGTACCATAATTATAGATTGATTAATTAAATTTATTTTTTGAGTGCTTTTCTTTTTCCCAAATTGAAGTATAAACTGTTGGATTTTGAGAAATCCAGTTCTTAAGTTGTTTCAGTTAATTTAAAAAGAAACAAAAGAAAAGCCTATGAACAGAGGACATCACCAAGCTTACGGTAAACCGCGCGTTCCTCAAACGCTTCCTGAGTGCACGTGGCGTTCTGGGTTCCCAGGGCACGCAGGGGCACTCTCCTGGCATTTGCTGTCCTCCTTTGGAGAGCCACACCTCACACAAGCAGTAGCAAGGGTGAAGCACCACCAAGGAAACAGGGGGACTTTGGTGATTGAGGAAAGACCCTGGGGAAGTGATTCTGTATCTGAAGTTGGGCAACAGCATCTCGTCAATGGGAAGAGCCAGCGTCCTGTGGGCTGGGCCTCAGCTGGGCAATAGAGTGGACCTGGGCCCCCAGGGCGCATGTGGAGCGATAGCATCAGAATGTTTCCAGGCACAGTGCTTTCCACCAGGTCAAGCTGGCACACACACACACGCATTTTCCAAAAGAGGCTGGTCTTCTCCCTTGTAAGTTGGCCTTCCTCACTCCCTGTGAGCTGTGTGCCCAGGCCACCTCCTCCCACCCGGTATGTGTGTAACCCAGACTGCAGGCTGAATTTCTGCACACTACCTTGGGAAGAGCCTATCTGGAAATAAAGCTGAGCAGAGCCAGGAGTTGAAGGGAAGCTGGGAAGTGCCACAGTCCTGACGACATCCTCTGAAACCTTGATCCATGTGTGCTGGAGTCAGCAGCCACCCACGGACTCCCACGAGCTTCTGCCCTTTAGTACCAAGTGAGTCTACTCAACAAGTGTAATGATTCCATAGTCCCCAGAGACATTGTTGCCTCTTTTTAAGAGTGTGTTTAATTTAAAACAACTTTTTCTAAGGATGTGATCAGTACTTTCCACCACCTTACTATTTTATCCTGGTATTCCTTCCCTTTATTTCTTCTTGAAGGCAGCAGAAGCTCATGTGTGGCCATCTGCAAATGCTTATAGCTTGCTCTTCTACCTGTAGCAAAGGCCACAACCCAGATGGGGATCTATGTCCCCCGGATGACCAGCAGCCATCCCAACACCACCCCCAGTGGCCCGAGTTCTGAAAGTGCTCAGTCAGCACAGGTGAGCCCAGGAGGGGCCCTGGAGTTGGGGATGCCATTGGCAATGGTGGAGGGGAAGGAAAGGAGATGGCCATCCCCAGGATAGGCTGCCATCCACTTGGCAAATACAGTGTGCCTGGAGGCCCCTGGCTGGCCGGGGCTGCAGGCGGCTTGCGGGTCCCAGGTGTGACCTCCCCCGCAGCGCCTGTTTCCCCTCTGTGCCCCTGTTGAGTAAGCGTCCAGAGCCCAGCCCTGGCGCCAGAGCACGCAGAGGCTCCTGGCTGGGGCACCCGCTCACAGTGGTGGCCTCAGAGCTGCCATTGTACACTCAGACCTCTAGCGCCTTTGGGAGCCCTGAGGGCCACACCCCCAACCCTGCACACAGTGAAGCCATAGGACAGAAGGGCCTCAGTGGCTTCCCAGCAAGGAAGGAGGGTGAGGGGCAGGAAAGAAGGACCTCTCCACTCCCCTGAGAGAAGCCCGAGAGGGCTGCGACGGCTGTGAGCCAGAAGAGGAGCGGTGGCCAGGGTGTGGAGTAACCCCCACCTTTGTGTTGCTGGTACTGTTAACTTGCAAAGGTTTATGCACTTCTGCATAAACCCCGACCTTCAGTAATCACCCTGTTTTTCACTGCTGGGACAGAGGACCACACAGCTGTTGTCTTGTGCTCTGAAACCCCAAGCTGGCGACTAGAGTGCCTTCGTGGAGTCCCCTACTTCCCTCCTCTCCTGGCACTGTTAGGTCCCCTCTCCCACTCCCTGGGTAAAGACTCTGGGATTGAGGGATTTCCTCTTGTACAGGCCCCTTTATGTGCACAACCCACTTACGAAGGAGCCTGGCTCACAAAGGGTCGACTGGGGCATAGAAAGGAAGATTTAAGTAATTTCCAACCCCCATCCACTCATTAGGAGGTACCTTCTATTAAAATGATTGAGGGGAGAACTCCTGAAAGATCTGGGGCCTCCCCCAAGAGCTTGGTGGCACTGCCCTCCCACCCGCTTCCTGCCCTCGCCCCTCCAGGAGGCGGTTCAGTGTGTCCTGGCAGGGGTGGCGGGAGAGCCTTAGATCCCTTGTGATGGCTCAGAGAATGAAAGCCCAGATCCTGATTTTAGAACTCTGGAAAAAACTACTTGCACTTGCATTACCCGGGCCCACTCTCTCATACTCAGGAATTAATTTTTAATATTTGCAGAGCATTTTTTACATACAAGAATGTGTCTTGTCATTCTACAAGAATTTTTAAATGAATATTTCATGTGACAGCAAACCACTTTTTTTTCCATTAGAATAACATGGAGCATAGACATTCTTCCAAATGCAAGAAATTGGTCTCGGCCTTTAATGAGGAGTTTTTAAAAGATGAATGCAGTTTGCTGGCTATTTGTCAAGAAAACACTAAATTTAACAAGATGCATTCAGATATATTTAAACTCTCACCTTTCCCTTTACTCAGCATTAGTGTGAATCAAAGTCACAGCTCAGGTTCTAATTTCCTTTAGACTCTGAGCCTCTGTGGAGAAACTGTCCTACCCAAGTGACACGAAGTGATATAGGTTCATAGGGTTTCATGTGGATTCCTACATGCACGCCTTCAATATCCACCTGGACTGAGCCCCTAAGAGACCAAGTGCAGGGTAGATGCTGGTGGAAGAGGCAGAGACCCTGCCCTCCAGCAGGGAGACACCTGGGAAGTCAAAGGCAGGAGCAGTGCTGTTGGCTGGGAGCCATGGTGGTAGAAAGGAGGGACCCCTCAACCATACTTGCATCTAAGAGCTTGGAAACCAGAAGAGATGCCAAAGATGTGTTTTGAAAGATGGAGGAACTGCACAGTACAGACTGCAGGATACATGCCCACCCAGAAACAGGGAGTTCTGCTGTGAAGGTCAGTGCAGGGCAGATGGGGCCAAGATGGGTGGTACTAAGGCTATGAACCTCAGGCCCCAGAGAAGAAGGTGGAAGTCAGTCCTACCAGGGCCAACTCAGTGGGCTGGTCAGAGACAAGGGCCAACACATGAAGCACTTGGCACAGCCCATCGCTGATCACTGGCGCTTGGTAAATATGAGTTTCAAGTCCCTTCTACTGCCAACAGTCCATCTCCCCCATCCCTGGGGATACTCCAGCACAAACTGGAAATTGTTCCAAACCCTCAAAGACCAAATAGTCCCAATGCTTTATAAATTATTCCAGATTACTAAAAAGAAGGTAAATTTTCCTAACTCCTTTTACGAAGGAAGTGTAACACTGATACCTAAACCAGGTAGAATATTTTTAAGAAAAGAGAGAGAGAGAGAGTACTACAGAACAGTATTATTCATAAATATCAACACAAAATACTAAATGAAATATTATCAAAGAGAAGTCACCCTATAGTAAGAAAATACTATATCATGAGCAAGTATGATTTATTCTAGAATTCAGTGTTAGTTCAATATTAGGAAATTCACTAATATCATATACTCTATTAATTGATCTAAGAGAAAAAATATGATTATCTTCATAAATGCTGGGGAAAAAAATATTTGACAAAATTCAACACTCATCCATGATTAACACATTAACTGCCATGTGAGCTGTATTTAACTCATGCTAGTTTTGAGCCCAGGGCCTTCTGAATCATATATAACTCACACGTCTCTTTACCTTGGGAGCATATAAGTCATGCACAGAAAACAATAAAAAATAATAAATTTTTCATTAAATTAGAAGGATCATTTAGTTTTGAAAGTAATAAAATACTGTGGCCCCAAGGAAAAAAAAATTTTCTAGTGTGACAGTCAATGTGTTAAAACACTCAAGAAAATAGGAATTGAAGGATACTTTCTTAATGTGATAAAAGATATATACACCTAATCCTTAAGCCAGTATCTTATTTCTTAGGGATACATTAGAGGCATTTTCACTAAGATCAGTGTGTCAGGGTTCTCCAAAACCACATCCACATTTGGAGACTTGCTAGAACTATTCATGTCAGTCAGCATGTAGTTGTACAGACTAACATTCATTACAACAGTGTAACAAAGACACACAGCAAGATTAGAAGGGGAGAAGACAGGTGGAGTCCGTGTGGATATCCACGTGAGACTTCCCCACGCTCTCTCCCTCCCAGGAAGAGTCACACACCACATACTCTTTCCCCAGCAATAAAAATGTAGCAACACGTGTATGATATTTCTTCCAGAGAAGCACATTACAAACTCAGGCTTTTATTGGGGGCTGATTACATGGACACCCTTTGCCTAGCACATACCAAAATTCCAGATTTCCAGAAAGCAAGCAAATATATAGCATAAACCAAATGTTTGCATACACAGTCTAGGCACAGTAAACAACCCTTATAATGTAGGGAATCGTGGGAATATTGCTGAAATCTAAGTTCCCAGATGCCAGCCAAGGACCAACCTGGCAAGCAGACCTTTCTAAAAATAGCAGTTTTAGGCTTGATGTGTTAACCCTTTACCTCTGCCACTGCTGAACATAAGACAAGAGATATCAACTAGACACATATTAACTTACAAAAATCAATGACCTAAATATACACAAAAAAGTAAACAATAGAGGACATATTGGTAAAGAAAACCACATGTATAATATCAATATAGATTAAATATTTTGTAATACATTTAACAAGAAAAGTATAAAATTTATCAATAGGATTTGAAAACATTCCTAAAAGAAACAGAAGTAGATCTGATCAAATACAAAGACACATTCTATTCTCAGATTGGATGAATTAACATTAAATAGATGACAATTCTTTCTATGTTAATGTGTGAATTCAGTGCAATCTCAGTAAAAAATATCAGCAAGTTATTTTATAGACAAGTTAAACAAGTTGATACTGAAGTTTATATGAAAAAAGAAATATGCAAGAATATCCCAGAAATCACTGAAAAAGAAAAACTACAAGGGGGAGGTGACTAGCCCTACCATATATTAAAACATACTATGAATCCCCAGTTTGGTGCTGGCATATGAATAGACAAATAGACCATGGAATAGAATAGAAAGTTCAGAAATAGGCCCACATGCATATGAAAGTTAATATATGATAAAAGTGGTATCTCAAATCACTGGAGGAAAACTGTCCTTTATCATAAATGGTGCTGGGACAACCAGGTAGCCATTTGGAAAAATAAAATAAAATTAGATTCCACATTTCACACCATATGCAAGAAAAAACTCCAAATGAGTTAGAGATTTAAATGTAAAAAAATGATACCATGTAAGTAGTGGGTGATTTCCTCTTTAACCTTGATGTACATAAAGGCTTTCTAAATATAACTGATAATCCAGAGTCATAATTAATAAATTTGACTATATAAAAATGTTTGAAATTTAAGTGACCAAAAATAAATAAAGATACACCATGCGAAGAACAAATTGGGAGGCATCAATTTACCAGATTTCAAGCTATACTACAAGGGTATAAAAACTAAAACAGCATGGTACTGGCACAAGAACAGAGACATAGACCAATGGAACAGAATTGAGAACCCAGATATAAAACCATCCTCATATCGCCATCTGATCTTTGACAAAGCAGACAAAAACATACACTGGGGAAAAGAATCCTTATTCAATAAATGATGCTGGGAAAATTGGATAGCCACATGCAGAATATTGAAACTGGATCTGCACCTCTCACCTCTCACAAAAACCAATTCACAGTGGATAACAGATTTAAACCTAAAGCATGAAACTATAAGAATTCCAGAAAAAAATGTTGGAAAAACTCTTACAGATACTGGCCTAGGGAAACAGAAACTTTTCAAAAGAAGGCAGACTAATGGCCAAAAAACATATGAAAAAATGCTCAACATCTAATCATCAGGGAAATGCAAAACAAAACCACAATGAGATATCACTTATCTCCAGAGAGAATGGCCTTTATCAAAAAGTCCCAAAACAATAAATGTTGACGTGGATGCGGAGAGATAGGAACACTCATACACTACTGGTGGGACTGCAAACTAGTACAACCCCTGTGGAAAGTAATATGGAGATACTTCAAAGAGCTACAGGTAGAACTACCATTTGATCCAGAAATCCCATTACTGGGCATCTACCCAAAAGAACAAAAGACATTCTGTAAAAAAGACACCTGCACTCGAATGTTTACAGCAGCACAATTCACAATTGCAAAGATGTGGAAACAACCCAAGTGCCCATCAATACATGAGTGGATTAATAAAATGTGGTATATGTATACCATGGAGTTCCATACATCCACAAAAAACAATGGTGATATAGCACCTTTTGTATTATCCTGGATAGAGCTGGAGCCCATTCTACTAAGTGAAGTACCCCGAGAATGGAAAAACAAGCACCACATGTACCCACCATCAAATTGGTATTAACTGATCAACACTTAAGTGCACATACAGTAATAACATTCATTTGTCGGGTGCTGGGGAGATGGGAGCGGGGAGGAGGGAAGGGGTATATACACACCTAATGGCTGCAGTGCACACCATCTGGGGGATGGACATGTTTGAAGTTCTGACTCAGGTGGGGCAAAGGCAATATATGTAACCTAAACATTTGTACCCCCATAACATGCTGAAATAAAAAATTTTCCTTAAAAAATGTAAGCACACACATATATTAAAAAAATAAATTCTGGCGCTATTTTCTTCAAATCAACTTAATTCTGAGTCTCCTTAATAGCAGTATTTAGGCTTCCATAAAAGACAGGGAGTTTCTGCTCAATTTTTCTGCACACCCAAAACTGCTCAAAAAATAAAGACTATTAATTAGAAATACAAAAGGAAAAATAGAAGGAGTTGTGTGCTTTAGGTTGGTCCAGATTGCTACCCAGCAGAAACCTCTGAGGCAAGAAAGAAGCATCTAACTCCCTGATGTAAATATGTGTGTGTTGGGCAGGCAGGTGTCTTTAGGAAAGAGAGATGAGATATTAATATGACATAAATATAATTGATCTACAATAATGACGCAGGCACTCATGATACCATCATCACAACCAAGGTGCTAAACATATCCATCACCTCCAAAAATGTCCTTCTGTTCTTCTGTGTTGTGTTGTTTTGTGGTAAGAACAGTTAACTTGAGATCTATCCTCTTAACATATTTTAAAGTGCTCAATACTGTATTGTTAAACTGTGCAGGTACTGTGTCAACAGCAAATCTCTAGAACTTTTTCATCCTGCATAACTGGAACTTTATACCCGTTAAGCAACAACTCCCGTATGTCCCTCACCTGAGCCCCTGGAAGCCACCATCCTTTCCTCCGACCATCTTAGATAATTCACCACGAGTGGATACACTCCACCCCTTCTTTACTTACAATGGTCCGTATGGGCCAGTAGTTCTCCACTGGTGTCTCTCAAAATCACACAGGACCCTGCAACCACCCCTCCCAAAAAATATAGATGCCCTGAACCCCTGAATTATTAATCACAACCTCTCTGAAAGAGACCAGGATGTACGTGTTTTGGAAAATCTCCCCAGGCAACTGTGATGTGCAACACTGATTAAGAACCACTGAATTTGAACTGATGGGTTCTGATATCTAACTGTTCAGGCATAATCCCATGTGGCTGGGGCTGCAGCTAAGAGGTCAAAAGGCTGATTGGCCAGAATTGGCACAGCAGGCCTGTCCTCAGGCAAGGCCTGACCAGCTGTGGGGTGAAGGCCAGTGTTCAAAAGGACAAAGCACATGTCTCCAGGGCCAGATGTCCCCCAGAGGAAGAAGCCGGGTGCCCTGTCACCAGTGTGTTAAGCTTGGAAGGCTGATGGAAGGAGCTAGGAAGGCTCTGAAGAAACAGGTGGAGAAAGCAATGAGACCCGCATGTGGCAGTAGAGGGGTCCCCAGTGAAAACAGCTGCCCCCACCCCAAACTGATTCAGCTGAGCATCTCAGAAAGACCAGGCAGCAGGTCAGGGCTCCACCGTACACACCCTTGCCGCGTCCCGTCAACATGCACCCTTGTCTTTCTAAAGCATTCCTTTTGGTTTCAGAAACTTAGTTACAATTGATAAAGGCAGACAAAAAAGAAAAAGGAAGAAGTTTACAAGCCACAAAGATAACTCAAGACAAAAAAAAAGCAATCAAATAAACAATTTTAGGGAAATATTTAGATGGCTGAGGTAAAAAGTTAGTTAACTTGAAATAGTCTAATCACAACCTCCATCATTTTGCACTTAGGGAATATGTGGAGAGACTTATAGACTTAGGCTTTCTTCATTCACTAAATAATACATAAAATACAAGTATCAGGTAAAAGACCATAATGCAAAAGTTCTAA
Source organism: Indri indri (assembly GCA_004363605.1). NCBI lineage: Eukaryota > Metazoa > Chordata > Mammalia > Primates > Indriidae > Indri > Indri indri. The sequence continues at coordinate 13,689 of RJWJ010014017.1, read as the reverse complement.
AATCTTACCTCCATCAGAACAAAGAGCGCTGCAAAGAATAGAAGGGTTGCCCATTCCACTCTGTGTAGAATTATCTCAAAATCATGAATATCAGCTAATATTAGCAACCAGATGGCACCCAGAATAGCAATCCACCCTGAAAAATAAGTAAAGGGACATACAGATACAGTTCAGTTGTTAACATGCCAATTAATTTTTTATCTTCTGATTGCTTTTTTCTTTATTGAGGATAATTGGTATACTGCAAACTGCAATAACAGCTTGGAAAAATTCACAAAACAGACTATTACAGCATTTGATGATTTTTTTTAAAAAAAAAAGAAAGGTCCTAGGGAAGGGAGAGAAAATGATTTCCAGGGTTACCACATTATAATATTCAAATGTCCAGTTTTCAACAACAACAAAAATCACAAGGCACAGAAAGAAACAGATCAGTGGAATAAAATAGAGAGCCCAGAAATAAACTCTCATGCTTATGGTCAAAAGGTTTTTGACAAGAAGGCAAGATCTCAATGGGGAAGAGCAGTCTCTTCAACAAATGGTGTTGAGGAAACTGAATATCTACACGCAAAAGAAGGAAATTGGGCCCTTATCTTATACCACATATAAAAATTAATTCAAAATAGATCAAAATCTAATCATAAAGCCTGAAACTATAGAACTCCTAAAGAAAACAGAGCAAAAGATTCATTATGTTGGACTTGGCAATGATTTCTTGGATATAACAGCAAAAGCACAAGCAACAAAAGCAAAAATAGACAAATATGACTATATCAAACTTAAAAATTTTTGTGCAAAAAAAATGGACACAATGAATAGAGTGAAGGTAACCTACAGAATGGGAGAAAATATCTGCAAATTATATATGTGATAAATGATTAATATCAAGAGTAAAGAACTCCTACAACTCAACAAAAAAAAAACCCAAATAATACAATTTTTAAAATGGGCAAAAAGCCCACATAGACATTTCTCTGAAGGTGACATACAAAAATGGTCAAAATTGTATATTAAAAGATGTTTAACATCACTAATAATCAGAGAAATGCAAATCAAAACCACAGTGAGATATCACCTCGCACCCCTCAGAATGGCTACAATGAAAAAAAAGTATTGGCAGCAATGTATAGAAACTGGAACCTTGTACATTGTTGGTGGGATTGTAAAATGGTGCAACTACTATGGAAAATAGTATGGAGGTTCTTCCAAAAATTAAAAATAGAACTACTGTTGATCCAGCAATCCGACTACTGGGTATATATTCAAAAGAAATGAAAACAGAGTCTCAAAGAAATATTTGCCCACTCGTGTCCAAAGCAACACTATTCATAACAGCCAAGATATGGAAACAATACAAATGTCCATTTACAGATAAATGGATAAAGAAAATGTGATATATACTTCCAACGGAATATTATTCAGACATAAAAAGGAAGAAAATGCTACTACATAGATGAACCTTGAGAACATTATGCAATGTGAAATAACCCAGTCACAAAAAGACAAATTCTGAATGATTCCACTTATATGAGTTAACTAAAGCAGTCGAATCACAGAAAGTAAAATGGTGGTTACCAGGGGATGGGGAAACGGAAAAAGGGAAGTTGTTTAATGAGCACAGAGTTTTACATACACAACATGAAAAAGTTCTAGAGATCTGCTTCACAACAATGTGAAAATATTTAACAATAAACTGTACAGTTAAAAATGTTTACAATGGTAAAACAGAAATCAAATAGAAATTCTGGAGCCAAAGAGTGCAATAACTGAAATGAAAAATTCACTAGAGGAATTTAACAGCAGATTTGAGCATGCAGCAGAAAGAATCTACAGAGTAGAAGAAAGGACAATATAAAGCATTAGGTCTGAGAGAAGAAATAAAAGGAGTGAAGAAAAGTGAACCCAGCCTAAGGGACCCATCAAGCGGACCAACCTACACATATTGGGTGTTCCCAAAGGAAAAGAGAGAAAGAAAGGGCAGAGAAAATGTTTGAAAAAATAATGGTTAAAAATTTCCCAAATAGGCCAGGCGCGGTGGCTCACGCCTGTAATGCTAGCACTCTGGGAGGCCTAGGTGGGTGGATCGTTTGAGCTCAGGAGTTCAAGAACAGCCTGAGCAAGAGTGAGACCCCATCTCTACTAAAAATAGAAAGAAATTAGCTGGACAATTAAAATATATATAGAGAAAAAAAAATTAGCCGGGCATGGTGGCACATGACTGTAGTTCCAGCTACTCGGGAGGCGGAGGCAGCAGGATTGCTTGAGCCCAGGAGTTTGAGGTTGCTGTGAGCTAGTCCGGACATCAGAGTGAGACTGTGTCTCAAAAAAAAAAAAAAAAAATTCCCAAATAAAATAGAGAGTAGAAACAAAATAGAGAGAAATCAATGAAACCAAAAGTTAGTTCTTTCTAAAGATCAACAAAACTGACAAATCTTTAGCTAGACTGACCAGGGAAAAGAGAGAACACAAAAATCTAAAATCAAAGTGAAAGTGGAGACATTACTGCTGACCTTATAGAAATGAAAAAGATTGTAAGAGAATAATATTAACAACTATAACCAACAAATTAGATAATCTAGAAGAAATGGACAAATTCCTAGAAACACACAAATCATCTAAACAGACTCAGAAAAAATGTAAAATCTCAAAAGACCTGTAACAAGTATAGAGATTGAATCATTAATAAAAACCTTCCAACAATGGAAAGTCAAGGACCAGATGCCTTCATTGGTGAATCTGACTAAACGTTTAAAAAAGAATTAAACGAAATCTTCTCAAACTCTCCCAAAAAATATAGAAGAGGAGGGGACACTTCCTAACTCATTCTGTAAGGTCAGAATTACCCTAATACCAGAGCCAGATAAAGACATCACAAGAGGCCGGGCATGGTGGCTCACGCCTGTAATCCTAGCGCTCTGGGAGGCCAAGGCGGGCGGATTGTTTGAGCTCAGGAGTTCGAAACCAACCTGAGCAAGAGCGAGAACCCGTCTCTACTAAAAATAGAAAGAAATTAATCGGACAACTAAAAATATTTAGAAAAAAATTAGCCGGGCACGGTGGCGCATGCCTATAGTCCCAGCTACTCGGGAGGCTGAGGCAGGAGGATGGCTTGAACCCAGGAGTTTGAGGTTGCTGTGAGCTAGGATGATGCCACGGCACTCTAGCCCAGGCAACACAGTGAGACTCTGTCTCAAAAAAAAAAAAAAGACATCACAAGAAAAGAAAATTATAGAGCAATGTCCCTTATGAAAAAAGATGTGGAAGTCCTCAAAAAACACTGGTGAGCTGAATATGGTAGCATATTAACAGGATTATACATTATGACCAAGTGTGATTTATCCCAGAAATTCGAGGGTATTTCAACATAAGAAAAATCAATGTAACACACCACATTAATAGACTAAGGAAAAAACACAATAATCTTAATTGACACAGAAAAGGCATTTGACAAAATCCAACACTCCTTCATGATAAAAACACTCAGAAAACTAGATATAGCAGGGAACTTCCTTTATCAACATGATAAAGAGAATATATAAAAAATTCACAGCTAATATTATACTCCATGATGAAAGACTGAAAGCTTTCCCCCTAAAATCAGGAACAGGACAAGGATGCCTGCTTTCACCACTTCTATTCAACACTGTGCTGGAAGTTTTATTCAGATAAATTAGGCAAGAAAAAAAATACTTCTGAATTGAAAATGAAGAAGTAAAATTTTCTCTGTTAAAAAATGACACAATCCTATATACAGAAAATCTCAAAGAATTTGCAAAAAGCAACAAATTCAAACAAATTTGCTAGCTATACTATGCTCAATACACAAATATCAATTGTGTTTATGTATACCTGCAATGAACAATCTGAAAAGAAAATTTGAGAAAGCAATTCTATTTATAATAGCATCTAAATGACTAAATTACCTGGGAATGAATAAAGCAAGAAGGCAGGAGATTTTTATATACTGAAAACTACGAAACATTGTTGGTTGACACTAACAAAGGCTTAAAAAATTGGAAACACATCCCAACATTCCTTAGATGTCCATACCATCCAAGGATAGCTATAGATTTGGTACAATTTCTATGAAAATTCCAATAGCTTTTTTTGAATAAATGGAAAAGCTGGTTCTCAAATTCATATGGAATTACAAGAGGTACCAAATAGCCAAAACAATTTTGAAAAAGAAGAACAAAGTAGAAGAATCCACACTTCCTAATTTCAAAACTTACTACAAAGCTACATAACCAAAATAGTGTAGTACTGGCCTAAGGAGAAGTCAGGAAGTTTTCTAAGCAAAGGAGCTGGAGTGGCCTGATTTGGCCATCTGTATTAGCTTTGTCTGCCTGACAGACTTTGTTACTTTTGTTTGAACTCTCCAGAACACCTTCCATAGTACAGAAGACAGACAGACGCTTGTTTGCCTGATCCATCACCTCGGTTGGTTGATTCTTTGACGGCCGCCCAAAGATAGATCATCGCTTCTTTTCTTTACGTTCTTCATAAGAAAAAATTGCACCAATTCCACTTTCCTTGGGTAATGCTTTTTGACAATCAGAAAGGGCATCCTCTTATTTACTCTGCTGTATGGCAATAAGAACCTCTAAAAGTCAGTAAGAACACAAGATATTTTCCACAATCCTCAGAGAAATTTCAATCATGACAGGAAGCTGGAAGCTCCTCAAGTGCTCCTTTTGTATCTCTATTTTTTCCTTATCATTTCTGGAGCCCTGAGTTTTCATCCAGCCACAATTCCTGCCATAGCACTTACCAATCCAACTTCAGAATAGGTTCTATTTGTCTCATCAGAAAAATTCTCTGCAACAACCTACAACTGAATGAAGACCTACCTCGCTTTTGCAAAACTTCAATTTCTCCCTTAATTTTAATCTTGCTGTCTGCAGAGCCAGCAGCACTAATCAAACTGCCTGTGCACAAGCATATCTGCTCGGTAATGCCTGATCTCTTCACTAAGGAGTCAAAGTGGTACCTTCTGTTTTGTTTTTTCTTTGTTTGTTGTTTAAGAGAGAGAGTCTCGCTCTTTTGCCCAGCCTGGAGTGCAGTGGCACCATCATAGCTCACTGCAGGCTCAACCTCCTGGGCTTGAGCTATCCTCCTGCCTTAGCCTCCCCAGTAGCTGGGACCACAGGCACATGTCATTGCATTTAGCAGAAGTGGTACCTTCTAAGACCCCCCGCCACAAACACTCACTACAAGCAACATTCCACTCCATTCTCACTTAGCACTGGCTCCTCCGAGACATCGACAAAGGATGAAGTAACAGGATCTTTCATAGTATGGGGGAAGAAAAAAAGCACTGATGGGAACATCACAATTTCCAGGTTCACATTCTATTACAAATTCTAACAATGTGCCATTGAGACTCTTTTTTCTAAAAATTAAAAGCTCAGTTGAGTGGAGAAAAAAAGGATAAACAGTATCGTTCTCCTGACTTGTCTTTATCCTGTGGTGCTTCTATCAAACCCCTCCTTGAATGGGCATCTATGCCTCACCAAGAGCTCTGCCACTCCTTAAAGCAAAATCTGTGGTAAGCGGCTCTGAACTTTCATTTCTACCTCCAACAGAGACAAGTTTCCATGCAGAGCAAAGAGCTAAATGAGCCTCTTTTCTCGCCATTGCTGAAGCCCTGAGCAGCACAATTCAAATGAATGAAGGACAAGGCCTTCCAGCATTCACTGGGCAGCCTCCTGGGCACAGACACCCACAGTCATCTCTCAGCACCCCAGCCCGTGATGAAGCTGAGGCTCCCAAAGATTAACTGGTTTTCTTCAGGCTACAAAGCTTGCTGGGGGCAAAGCCAGGATCCAATCTCCAGTCTGCAAGAATTTCTTTCCATGCCACTACGTCGGATTCTTCTCGTGTGCTCAGTCTTTGGATGGAATGCTTTCACTACTTATGAATAAGTCTGGTTTATTTATCTGAAATCTCACCCACAAGGTGGTTTGTTTAATATATTGAGAAATGTAACTTCGTCTTTTATAAAGAAGATATTGTCCATGTTCCTTGCTCTGGATGTTTTGCAGCTGCCTTTGACCAAAAGCAGTGCTGTCCTGATGCATCTACTCCCCTACAGTTAAGAAGAACTAACCTACATGTCTTGAGGCATACAGGATGCATCTCCAGAGAATATCTCAACAGTGACTCACCACACATTCACCCTTCCACCGAGGAAAACTCCTGGGCGGGCTGCACATACTGCAGATAGTACACCACCCTGCCTGCCTCCCTTTAGTAAGTTATCTCCTGAGTATTGGCCTTCAACTGCCTAAAATAGGCCAAGCAAGATTCATCCCGACTAATCTAGGACTTGCAGTTGCACAGCTACACCGTGGTTGTCTGCGGGGTAGTTCTAGAGCTCTCATTTACCCAGACATTGAGCCTCCAGTATGCAAGTGCAGTGCCTCCTCCTGGGGAGCCCCCAGCCTGCAGCTGGGTGGGTGAGTCGGACAGGCAGCATGAGGTGAGCTGGCTGAGGAGGTCAGAATGAGGGTTATATTCTGTTACAGCACTATTCACAGGGGAGTTGCCATAAGATCAAAAGGAGGGAGCATCTAACCATGTATGCGATGGTTTTGTGGACTGCGCAGGTTTTCCATCATGAGAAAATTTCTATTCTTTCCAGTTGCCTTTTAAAATCCAGCAAAACCAATATCATTTTTCATCATCCTTGTATTTTCCTGGGCTGCTTAACAATCAGCCTGAACCTTCCGTTCACATCTCTCGCAGTTGTGCATCCTCTGTGTATATGAAGTTATTCAATCCTCATGGCAACCTTGTGGGGGTACCAAGGCACAGAGCAGGTGCCCACCACGGAAAGGCACACTGAGTACCGAAGCTAGGCTTAGAGCCAGGAAGGTCTAGCTCCAGATCTGCCCTCTCCTCACTAGATCTAGGGAGGCAGCCGCAAACTGTCCAAAGTTCCAGCTGTGGCTACAACATCAAAGCTCGGAGTGAAGCTAATGGCTTCCTTTCAACACATGGAAGCTTCCGCGTGGTTTCCAATCAGGCTTAGGAAATGCCATGATTACATCAGGTGAGTAGTTTAAAAGAGCTGAGGTTAGAAAGAATAAAGGCGATTGAAACCTGAGTGATCCTATTTCTAAGCATTTTGCCTCAAATAAGATTTTCCACCAGTACTGACAGGCCAGTATAGGTGGGTGGGGCCTTGCTGAGTTGTCCCTCCCTCTCTATTCTCCACCACCCCGACCGACCGGTCCTCTGCCTGGAGGCTGACTGGTATGGACCACATCAAAAGGTTCTCCTCCCCCAGGACTCCAACTGGGCTCTGCCCTTTACACGAGAGAGAGTAGATTTGCCTGTTTGTGAATTCTTTAAAAATGGAATCATATCGTATGTACTCTTTTCTGCCAGGCTCTTCTTTTGCTCAACATGTTTGTGAGATTCAGTCCTGTTGTTACAGTTGCAGAAATAAATCCATTTTTTATTTCTGTATAGTATTCCACTGTATGATTATCCCACAATTTATCCATTCTAGGAGTTGATAGATATTTCAGTTGTTTCCAGTTGGGGCTGTTATAAATCGTGCTGCTATAAGCATTTTCAAACATGTCTTTTTGTGTGCATATGTACATATTTCTGTTGGGCATACGACTAAAAACAAAATTTCTGGGCAGTAGATATGCATTATCCTAAACTTTAGTAGATGCTGCCAAATCATTTTCAAAAATCATTGTACATGGATGCGATCTTACCAACAATGCATGACACTCCCCATTGCTCCACATTCTCGCAATATTGGGTATTGTCAATCTTTAATTTTAGCCATTTAGGTATAGATATAATGGTATTCCACCATGGTCAAAACTCACATTTTACTGATGACTTACAAGGTTTAGCACCTTTTCATATGCTTATTAATAATTTCAGTAATTTCAATATCCTTTTTTGTGAAATGTCTATTCAGGATTCCTGCCCATTTTTCTATTGGGTGTTCTTACTGATCTACAGGTATTATTTATATATTTTAGATATAATTTCCAAATGTAACAATGGGTATATTTTACACACATCTTTTTTTACTCTATGGCCTCTTTTTCCCTCATTTAAAAATGTCCTTTGAGGTTCCTAATTTTAAAGTAGTCGAAGGTATCCTTTACCATTAGCACTTTTTACATCCAATTTAAGAAGTTGAGTCACATGGCAGTGAATTTGATGACATAATATGATCAACAAAGATAGCCAGACAGATCCCTATTGCACAGAAGAGGCCACCGGAGAGACTGGGCCCTCTTGTATCAAATATGCAACTTGGGGAGGGAAGCATACGGAACTGTAATGTAGGGAGAAGCAGATACACACTTGCCTGAACTGATGTGCCCCCTGAGATCTGATGAAGGGCAGGGTGGTAGCCAAACATCCTTTCCATCTTAAAGGGGAGCATTCCCACTGCCTGCACAGATGTGGCAGAGCCAAGACTTCAGGTCCATTGTTTGCCAGAACGAGTGGGCTGGTCCCAGCTTATCTTCAGTAAAAGTGGAAAAATTATCATTTTGTTCTATATCCATCCCAATTCACCTCTAAAAATGAAATGGAGAAGATTGTGGTGGCAGTGGGAGCGAGGGGTAGTATAGCACTACAAATATGCAGTTAGAAGGCTGCAACTAAAACTTTCAAGACATTCAAGGGCTACTGAGCATGGACGCTGGCAGGCTTCTCCAAATACTAGGACCTCTGATGAAAATATACATACACAGAGGCAGGATCTTTGTCCTTGATACACATAAGTACCAATTATCCAGGCTGTACCCTGAATGCCAGCTCACTCACACTGACACAGAAAAAACAGTGGCAGGATAAAGTTCTGGGTTGGACTGAGAGACAGCAGCAGCAATTACATGCATTGAGTGCACTCAGGTATGGGTCCCGTGGCCTTGGGAATGAAAACTGGACATGAGCTCTGCCCCGAGGACTGCAGAGTCTCATGGAGAAGACAGCCCACATACAACCACTGTGATGCAGTGTGTGACAGCTATGCTAGCATCAGACACTAGGTGCCACGGGGTCTCTGAGGTAAATCCACACAATCTGCTGAGAGCATGGGTGAATGAACCAGAGTTTAACTAGACATTGTTCTGTGCACTCAAGCATATTTGAAGGATGGTGAAAATCAAACAGCCTCTAAGGATCTTGATTGTTAAAACCGATATGAACTAGAACGTCAATGACAAACTCATAAGAATGTCAGCAAGAAAGGAAAGAGCCATAAATAATGTTTTCTTTACTTATTTTTATTTTTTAAGTCTCAATGTCAAATGATTTTCCAACCTCTACTTTAAAAAAATTAATTGAAGTGTTGGCAATGTTCATGGTATGTATTATTCACCACTCAAAATCAGACTCCACTAACGTTTCTACTGAACTTGTACCCTCAAGACCTAGAAATGCAGTGATATTAAAAATCTGATTGTGCCCTCTAGATATTATGAAGGAGTAGAATCAAAATTGTGAATGATTAAAATCAGTAAATCCTTACACAAGAATAACTAAGCGTAAGAAAGAATGCCAAATGCAGTTTAAGAATTCTCATTTTGCATTTGTGTGTTTTGGCTTTGTTAAAGAAGTCTGGTTCATTAAGACACAGTCGGGCCAGTGCTGTAGGTGCATTAGGCACTGTTAGGGATCGTGCCTTATTCTCTAGTGTCCCTAGTGCCTCTCACAGTGATTAGTGGGAGAAACACACACTCAAAAATACTACATTAAGAAATGAATGAACAAGCAGCTAAAGTACCTGCATTAAACAAGGAATGTAAATTCTCGAAATGCCGTATGACTTGAGCTTTCTTGGAGAAGGTAACATTCGATCCTCAGTGCGGTTTCCCTTCGATCCCCGGGAAGGGCTGCTGCTGGGAACCACATGGATCACTCACCGCACAACAGCAGGGAGCAGCGTTCCACAGGAGCAAAGCCCCGGGAGTTGGGTAACAGAGCAGCCTGTCCCTGAGAAATGCACCCAGATGTCCCTAGAGATCATAGAGCCTTGCCACTGGGACTGACCCATCACTTCTTGGGTTCCCTGAAATTCAGAGAATGCATTTTTCATTGATTCTGTCCACAACCACCAACATCCAGGCAGATTCTAGTCACCCCTCCTGCTTGGCCACTATGTAGTATTCTAATGCACAAGATAAGTCATCATATCATGTAAAACCCTAAAAAAAAAAAATCTTTTAGAATGTGTTTTGTGTAGTGGTTCACTAGCAGATTGTCAGAGCTCCTTACACCTGTCACTCTTCTCCCTGCTGGATCTGAGGAAGGTCTCTCAGCCCCAGAGGTAGGTGGAGGTCCAAGGCCAACAGGCACTGGGCTGTGAGTAAATGAGACACACCTTCCAGTGTGGCATTTAAGGGCAGCTGTCGGCTCACCACTGTCTCTTCCTTGCCAAGGTGACCCTGAAAACTGTGTGTTGATATGATGGCATCACAAAACACTGGTGCCTCTGTCCAGCAGGGACCCCAACTGACAAACTAAACATGTACTGCCAGCAAGAAAAACCCTTTGTCATGTCAAACCGCTGAGATGCCAGGGCCAGTGTTTTACGCAGCTTAGCCCATCCCATCCTGATATATCTGAATATCAAATGCACAGGGTATAAGTAAGATTATGTGTTTGTGTTTGCAAATGTTGGAAGAAGAACTAGGTCAGTCATGTTTTCAGTTGTTGAGTTTTGTTCCAATTAACTATCATTCACTAACTGGAACACCTAGTTTCCAAAAATGGGCTTTTAGAAAACTGGGTTTTTTTTATAATTATAAAGTTCCAGAAATGAATTGCCACGGCATTAATCTCTCATAATTTACTTAAATTCTTGTTAAAATTATTAATGTTGAGGGGTTGAAACATGACCACAGCATTGCTTCAGAAAAACCAAGTGAAAATTTTGATACAACTTACTCTTGCTAGCATTATGACTCCAAAGTTAGAGATTTCCAGAGTCCTGAAAGGAATAATCTCTTGCTCCCAATATTTCTAATAACCCTGTAGGTATGGTTTCTCTAAATTTTGTTTTCTATAGCAAATATGAATATTTTCTTTCTTATTAATGCTAGGGGAAATATAATTTATATAGAAAACAATGTTAATATATATTGAGACAACTTAGAATGTTAAGGTTAATACTAATGAAAACAGTGTAGGTAGTAATCATGTGATGTGAGAATTTTAACAATTCTCTTGATGAAATGCATATCTAACACCTTACTCTCCCACCAATAACTCTCGGGTATTTTTACTTAAATGGACCACTAACATTTCTGAAAATTTCATTGGTTTAAAAGCTAATGTAGTTCTCTATCAAAATCATCGAACCTTTTAAAAACCTCAGCAATCCTACTGCTATGTGCAGACCTAGGTGATACAAGCCATCTGGAATGAAAAACGAAGGGAGAAGCAGTCATTAAGTTGTTTGCTCTACCCCTGGTTCATTAACCTGTGTGTACTCAATGGAGGATATTGGCTGCATGATTCAAAATATCCTGGGGCTAAGAAAAGGAGAAGACCACAATGAAAAATAAAAACTCATGTTTGGAGAATCAGAGCCAAGACACAACCAATCTTGTGAAATGCTTCAATAAGTTCCTATCAAAGCTGTTATTTTAAGCAACTGGAAGGGAGGAGCTAGCCTTCTTCACCTGCATATCTCGTGTCTGCATGGGGCTTGAGAAGTGCAGTTCAGTCAAATTGGTAAAAATGCTCCAGAGTCAGTAACAAATTACTTTTGCAGCAAAAAAAGAGCAGGTTGTTGTTACTGTATGTCACAGTTAAAATTGCCAAGTAGATGAGAAAACAAGTTCTCACGTTATTTAGTAAAAGAGCATTTCTGAACAGCAGATGCTTGGGGATGCAGGATGCAGCTGTCAGCAGAGGGAATGGGGGGATTCTGGCGATGAAGGGTGCAGAAGGGTCCTCTGCACTCTCTGAAGAGCCACATGCACATGACTGGGAAGTGTCCTGTACCCAGATTTGGGAGGGTGTCCCAATCCCTACTCCATTCAGGCCAGCCTCTCATCTCCACTGAAAGGAGGAATTAGGTTATAAACTCATGCATTACGTACTTAAGTTACTCTTACTCTCTTGGCCTTTCTCTAAGACCAATATTCACCAGGTAGTCAAGGTTCTCAACAGCTTCAAGGAGAGATGTCACTGGTCACCAATGATTAATGGACAAAAATCATATCCCCCAGGAAGGGAAATAGTCTTTGTTGATAATGATGCAACAAATATCTACAATTACAGCCACTTCGAAGCTCGGCCATGGAATGATGTCTGCAGAAATAACAAAGTAAAGACTCCAAAAATCTACTCCTCCAAAAAAGCAATGACAGCACTGGCAAAAGTAGTCAAAATCAACTATTCTGGAGCTCTGTAAATTAACCAAAACCTTGCAATAATACAAAGAGTGTTTATTTAAGAAAAAAACAGCTGAATATCAATAAGCAAGTCTTGTGGCATTTTAACTTGCCTGATTCTCATGCCTCTCTCCTCAGTGCTAAGGTAGCTTTGAAAACAAACAGCCCCAAATTATGGTGAAAACCAGCAGCCTAGCAGCCATTGAAAGGGATAGAACAGAGCTAGAGTTCTCTAAAAGCCCAATCCCCAGAAAAATGTCACTATTTGACTTGCCTGAAGTTCTCTGAAAACTCCCACTCCCAGGGCTTTACTTTATTTAACCTAAGAGCTCCCTTACTGTGAACAGCTTTTCCCAAGGCATTTGTTGAAAAAACCAGCGGTAATTGTTTACTATCTCAGCTATCTGAGGCAGCAGTAACTGTTGGAGCTGTGAAGAAATAACCAAAAACCTTAAAAGGAAAGCTGAGGAATGAGATGTCCACAGGCAATTTTGAAAAGCTCCCACGTATTCCTGGCAATCTAGAAGGCCACACGCACTTGCAGTGTTGTGCACATGCCCAGTAAAAACATGAGAAGATCGGCCGTTAGATGTATTCAACAAAAACTTTAAACCTATTATTTTAAATATGTTCAGAGAAATAAAAGAAACCATCTCTAAAGAACTAAAGAAAAGTATGAGAATGTTGTCACCAAATAAAGAATTACAAAAAAAAAAAAAAAAAAAAAAAAAAAAAAAAAAAAAAAAAAAAAAAAAAAAAAAAAAAAAAGAATAACAATAAAGAAACAGAAATTACCAAAAAAGAAACAACAGAAATTCTGGAGTTGGAAAGGTGAACTGAAATTAAAAATTTACTAGTGGGTCTCAGCAGCATATTTGAGCCAATCAGTAAACTTAAAGATAAGTTAATTGAGATTTTCTAGTCTAAGAAAAAGAGAGGGGAGAAAAAAGAATGAAGAAATATGAACAGAGCCGCAGAGACCTGAAGGACACCATGAAGAGTAAGAACATATGCATAATAGGGGTGCCAGGAGAAAGGGAGGGAGAGGGGAAGAAAGAACATTTGAGAAAATAATGGCCAAAAACTTCTCAAATGTGATAACAAAAAACAAACATAAATCTCAACATCCAAGAATCTCAATGAAGTCCAAACAGGATAAACTCAAAGAAATCCCCACCTAGACACATCAAAATCAAACTGTTGAAAGAGAAAGAGAGAATCTTAGAGCAATGAGAGAGCAATGAGAGAGCAATGACTCATCATATACAAGGGGTCCTCAATAAGATTAAAGATGATTTCTAAT
>RJWJ010014016.1:0-38743 GCA_004363605.1 Indri indri | reverse complement strand
AAATGAAAATCAGCACTAACTGTTCTCCCCTTGTTATATACTTTGGATTTTTTTTTCCAGACAAAACAATCACACTCCGCAAAGGGAGGGGGGCGGACGGGGTGGGGCGGCGTAGGGGGGGTGCCGGGAGCGATTCAAGAACTAAGTACGACGAAAGGGGGGAGGACGAAGGGGACAGACCTCGGAACAGAAGTATATTTCTGTTATCGAGGAGCTCAGCGTTTTGGGGGGCATCCCATACGCGCACACACCCTCCCTGAAAAGAAAGAAAGTGGATCTGTTTGCAGAGGCGCTATCACGTTTCATCAGGCCACCTGAGACTGCTTTTGAAAGCGTGTACTGTGAAATTCATAGCAGTAATTTAGACAAAATCCTCACTGTATATTAATGAAAGGCGGCCCCATGGCTCTGTTCCTATCCTCCCCATTCAGTGTAAACAAAACCACGAGACTCTCTCGGTTTTTGAGCCGGATCCAAGCAAAATCGGCAGGAAAGGAAAACACGGGGTGCTGGCACCGACTATTCAAACGTCTGCACCTGGAGATCTCAGATTTATTCAATGAAATCTGTGTTCCATCTTTTATATATACATATACGCATACATAAATATAAAGAGGAACCTTTGGGGGACCCAGACGAAAAATCCGTTCTGTTTGGGGTTTGGTTACCACTGCCTTTCAGATCTATACCTTGGCAATAATGGCTTTGCTAAAACCTACCTACGATGATATCACCCGGCAAGCAGGGGCTGGACAAGATGCTACATTAATTCTACGCGCCTACTGTTAATCTTCAGATCACGCAAAGGCTGCGTAGCGGCAGCCGGGCTGGAGAGCTCCGGCATTAACTGAGTTCACCTAACTGCGCTCGGCATCGGGAAAGAAGGGCTAGAGGCCGGTTCAATTTTATTCGGAGCACACCGGCCGCTCCCGATCTGAGTCCTGGGCCGCCGCTCGGGCTCGGGACTGCCAGACGCAGGGGCAGGCAGGCAGGCGGCTGCGGGCGCAGGGCTGGCGCACCCGCAGCTGGGGGTTCGCGGTGCACGCACACAACGCACGCTCATTAGGAACCATGTATTTATTGAATGTCCGAGTTGGGTTAGTTCATTGGAAATCCCCGAGGAGGGTTCAATTTGCCCTTGTTTTCGTTGCCACTTTCTCTTTTTTCTTGGTTCGCTGAGGTTCCTCTGTGCAGCGTTTCCGCTTGGCCGCGTCCCTCCACCCCACCCCACCCCACCCCCGCTTCTCTCGCCTACCCCGCGAACTGCCCCTCCCGTTCTCCTTAACTCTTTCAGTGGGCCTGGAGCTGAGAAAGCATTTGTCGCCGCCAGCCACATCCACCGCGCGCACCCATCTGAGACAGAAAAGAAAGAAAGAAAAAAACACCACCATGCCTGAGAATAGCGAGAAAGTAAAACCCCACCACTAATAACCACACTGAAATCACACACACACACACACACACACACACACACACACACACGAGTAAGCGGTGGAGCAGAGGAGGGCGCGGCTAGTGGATCTCGGTTCCTTCTGCCGGCTCCTGCTGCCACAGGAATTCCTAAAGCCATTGCGTCGAATACACTTACGATGAATCTAGGGGGGAAGGTCGGACTGATTGCTTTTCAAATACATCGCATGGCTCCGCTGACCGGCACCCTCCAAACTCACAAGGGCACGCACGCTACTTGCATGAATCCCAGAGGAGGGCGGGAGGGTGGAAGGGAGGGAGCGCGAAAGAGGGAGAGAGGGGGTGGGGGAGAGAGCGAGCAGCGGCAGCGAGCGGTCTGTCTCGCACGCGCGGGCACCGCGCTGGTCCTGGGCTGCAGGTTTCCTAGATGATGGCATCCGAGAACTTAAACAAAGGGGGCCTCCGCCGGCGCGCAACGGCTGCGGAAAGTTGCGGTGGCGGATTTCCAAGGAGTGTGGCCGCGACCCGAGCTCTTGGCGATGCGAGCCCCCCCTTCCCACCCCCACCGAGACAGAGATCGGGGCCGGCTGGTGAAGGGAAGAGGAAACTTTGAAACCACTGGGGACACATCTGTCTAGGTATTAGCTTGAATGGTACATCCGTGCCGCGCGCTTTACAAATTTCTGGCGGGGGAGGGGGGCGACACAACGCAGTACTAGGTGGGGTGAGTAGGTTGCTATTTTTCCTGTTTCCCTTTTCATTTTCCTTCTGATTCTCTTTCCCCCCATACACCCGTCCCTCCGTCCCTCCCTTTTCTCTCCCTTTCTTCCCCCCTCCCAGACCTATTGCGAACGCCCAGAACCGCTGAGGGAATGCCAACCTCTGGGCCGGACACTAAGAGTTAAGATGTGGCGGCGGGGGAGGCGGAGGGGGGTGCGGGGGAGGGGCGGGGAGGGGAAAGTGGTGAGGGGGAGGGAGGCTGGGGTACGACAGATTTCCAGCTTCTACGACGCTCTGCCTAAATTAAAAAGCAACCAATCGGAACGGCCGGAAGGGGGGCCGCGCGTCGTGAGCCAGTCATTCTGGGCCTGCCAATCACCCAGCGGGTAGCCAATCAGCGGGGGCCCTGGTGCTCGACTTCCTTGTATTTGGGAAAGTGTGGTGGTGGGTGCGCGCTCGCGGCGGAGGGTAAACATTCGACAGTCCCTGCTCTGAGAGGGAGGGACAGAGAGCGAACTGTCAGATCCGAGCGAGAGCGGGCGCCCGAGAAAGGGAGAGAGAGTGAGAGAGGGAGAGAGAGGGAGGCAGAGGGAAAGTGAGAGAGGGAAAGAGAGCGCGAACGAGGGCACAGAGCGAGCTCCTGCTGCAACTCTGCTCCAGCACGGCCAGCGCCAGCGCCCGCCGTCGGTGCACTCTACGAGCCGTGCAACGTGCCCTCAGGAGTTGGTTGTGTATCAAGGATCCCCTATATGCACACACACACCTCCACCTCCACCAATGCACTCTTCTTCCTCCTCCTTCTCCAGACAACTGCTGGGAAAATAATAACACACCAATCCCAACCATCAGCAACAAGGTAACAGAGCAATTCGACATCATTTTTTTCCTGTTCAATTTTTTCCTTGTTATATTTGTTTCTTAATTTCTGCCCAAAAGGAAAGATGTCGTATCAGATTGTGACTGTTTCGGGGAGAATGAAAAAGGACTCTTGTTTCAGAGGCAACCAAGAGCTCCGGCAATAGCAACTTCAGAGAAATGCACCATCGCAAGAAGTTTTCCTAGGACAGAACAAAACTTGAAACCAGAGGACCAGAGGGGGAGAGCAGGAGCCAGCCTCCGCTCTCCGCACACGCGAGCAGCCAGCATCACCACGCCTTCAAGAACGAAAAAAGTTTTGCTACTTTAAGGGAAAACGAGTGAAATGTGTTCCTGAGGAGGAAAGAATACAGCGGACAAGGGAAGGAGCGGGCCAGTTGCTGGTCACCCATAATTTCGCTAAGGAAGAAAGGAACAGCTTCTTTCTTTGTTGTCTCCCGTAAAACCTTCACTTAGCAGGTGGACTGAGCCCCGCGGACCGGCAGAATCCACGCTCGCCCGAGGACAGGAGGAGGAGCGGGAGCCCGCGCGCCCCGGGAGAGCGCCCCGAGTGCAAGTCCCCGCCCCGCCCGGCGAGGCCCGCTGGAGCAAGCCGAGCGCGCCGGGGCTGGGGGGCGGCCACGACCCCCCCTGAACGGGGTGGCCACGGAGCGCGCCCCGAGAAGCGAGCCCCCCTCCCCAGAGCGCTGCTCCTGCTGCTGCTGCTGCTGTTGCTGCTGACCAAGGCCGGCCAGCGACCCCCGCGCCCTGCCGAGCGGCCTTGCAGCTGCAGCCCCCGGCCGCGGCGGCTGAGGCGGCGGGGGCGGAGGCGGCGGCGGAGGAGGAGGCGGCGAAGGCGGCGGGGCCGGCGGGGGCCCGGGGCGGGGGCGGGGGAGGAGGGGGGAGGAGGCGGGAGGCGAAGGGGGGGGCGCGGCGGCGGCGGCGGCGGCGGCAGCCGCGGCTGCTGCTGCGGCGGCGGCGGTGGTGGCGGCGGTGGGGTGGCGGGAGCGGAGCGGCATGGCCACGGCGGCTTCTAACCCCTACCTGCCGGGGAACAGCCTGCTCGCGGCCGGCTCTATTGTGCACTCCGACGCGGCAGGGGCTGGCGGCGGCGGGGGTGGCGGCGGCGGCGGCGGTGGGGGCGGTGCGGGGGGCGGTGGCGGCGGCATGCAGCCGGGTAGCGCCGCCGTGACCTCGGGCGCCTACCGGGGAGACCCGTCCTCTGTCAAGATGGTCCAGAGCGACTTCATGCAGGGGGCCATGGCCGCCAGTAACGGCGGCCATATGCTGAGCCACGCGCACCAGTGGGTCACGGCCCTGCCCCACGCCGCCGCCGCTGCCGCCGCCGCCGCTGCCGCCGCCGTGGAGGCGAGCTCGCCGTGGTCGGGCAGCGCCGTGGGCATGGCCGGCAGCCCCCAGCAGCCGCCGCAGCCGCCGCCGCCACCCCCGCAGGGCCCCGACGTGAAGGGCGGCGCCGGGCGCGACGACCTGCACGCGGGCACAGCGCTGCACCACCGCGGGCCGCCGCACCTCGGACCTCCACCGCCACCCCCGCACCAGGGCCACCCCGGGGGCTGGGGGGCGGCCGCCGCAGCAGCCGCCGCCGCTGCAGCCGCCGCCGCCGCCGCGCACCTCCCGTCCATGGCCGGGGGCCAGCAGCCCCCGCCGCAGAGTCTGCTCTACTCCCAGCCCGGGGGCTTCACGGTGAACGGCATGCTGAGCGCACCCCCAGGGCCCGGCAGCGGCGGTGGCGGCGCGGGCGGCGGCGCTCAGAGCCTGGTGCACCCAGGGCTGGTGCGCGGGGACACTCCCGAGCTGGCCGAACACCACCACCACCACCACCACCACGCGCATCCGCACCCGCCGCACCCGCACCACGCGCAGGGACCCCCGCACCACGGCGGCAGCGGCGGCGCGGGGCCTGGACTCAACAGCCACGATCCGCACTCAGACGAGGACACGCCGACGTCGGACGACCTGGAGCAATTCGCCAAGCAATTCAAGCAGAGGCGCATCAAGCTGGGCTTCACGCAGGCCGACGTGGGGCTGGCTCTGGGCACGCTGTACGGCAACGTGTTCTCGCAGACCACCATCTGCCGCTTCGAGGCCCTGCAGCTGAGCTTCAAGAACATGTGCAAGCTCAAGCCGCTTCTGAACAAGTGGCTGGAGGAGGCGGACTCGAGCACCGGCAGCCCCACGAGCATCGACAAGATCGCGGCGCAGGGCCGCAAGCGCAAGAAGCGGACCTCTATCGAGGTGAGCGTCAAGGGCGCGCTCGAGAGCCACTTCCTCAAGTGCCCCAAGCCCTCTGCGCAGGAGATCACCAACCTGGCCGACAGCCTGCAGCTCGAGAAGGAGGTGGTGCGGGTCTGGTTCTGCAATCGGCGCCAAAAGGAGAAGCGCATGACGCCGCCCGGGATCCAACAGCAGACACCCGACGACGTCTACTCGCAGGTGGGCACCGTGAGCGCCGACACGCCGCCGCCGCACCATGGGCTGCAGACTAGCGTGCAGTGAAGGCAAGGGCGCAGCGCGAAGAGGGCCGCCCCGCCGCCGCCGCCGCCGCCGCCGCCTCCGCAGCCGCCGTCAGCACCGCCGCCGCCCCCGCCGCCGCCGCCGCGCCGACCCTGCACCTGGGCCGCACCGGCCCGAGCCCAGGCCCTGCCGCCGCCCTCCCCTCCGCCCAAAGACAGGCATGCCCGCCCTTGGAGGAAAAAAAAACGAGGGAGAGACAGACCAAGGAGACATTTTTTGAAGTCCAAGGAAGGAGGGACCAAAAAAATTAAAAAGCATAATAAATACCCAGACTGTTTCGTATACATATACGACAAACAAAACCGGAAGAGAAAAAGGGGGCGATCATGAGATCTCGTTTATACCATGGTGGTGTTTTCGTTTTTTGTTTTTGTTTTTAAAAAAGGGTGAAGATGCCTAACGAACCAAAACTGCACTCGTGAGGTTTTTCCCACCCTGAGATGACCTACATGGCAGTGGTGGACAGCACCTGCCTCGTCCTCTCCTCTTAAAAAAAAAAAGAGAGTCCCCCTTCCTTTCACTTTCTCCCTCCAGAAGGGCTGCCTAAACAGATCCACGGAAACTTTCTTTCCTGGGAGCGACCTGAAAGAAAGCAGAGGCACCGCGTTTCATCAGGGGATGGCTCAGTGCTCCGGGACCCTGTTTTTCTTGGCCATATTAAAGTCATTTGGGAACAAACAAATCAACTATGAAATGGGAAGAAAAAGGGGAAAAGCCTCCAGGAAAATAAAATATTCACAGCTTCTGAAATTAACAGACTGAATAGCAAAGCCAAAAGTATCCTCAAAGTAACCTTGGAAATAAAAACATCGCAAAAGAGCAGAGGGATGGGCGAGGGAGAGGGGGACGTCCACCGAGGAGTGGCGAGAGGCCCCTGCCAAGTCGAGTCGCGGGCGGGCGGACTGGGCGCGGAGCGAGGGCCCAGCCTTCGAGGCCGCCAATCGAGGCCCGGCCGCCAACCCGGGCTTTAACGGCTGCCACTTGGGGTGGACCATGCCTAAAGATTCCACCGCTAATATTTTTTTTATTAATATTTTTTATTTTTTATTTCTGGACTGACTCAGATAAAGGAATTTAGAAAGACTGAGCACCAGCCGCTGCACTTCTCTGGACTTCTCTCCTCAATCCGTTGCCAACTTTGATTGAATGGGTGCTGTGGATGTGATTATATAATACTGCCATTTCCAAGCAGTGTTTTTGGTAGGTTTTAATAAACAGACTTTTCAAAAGACGGCAATATAGAATTGTTAGATCCGTTGTTGATCTAAAAATATTTGCTTTATATTTTCATTAAATGACTTCTTTTAATATTTTATTCAGAATACTTATGAACTGCTGCAAAACGGTAATTTATTTTTCCCCAGATCTTGTATTACGTGTTTTTTTCAGACGAGCACAAATCAAAATGAAATGAAAATATGGACAGTTGTTAGGTAATAAGGGTATCTTTTGATGTGATCATTTGATTGTAATTTAATTTGAGTAGTGATTCCGTAAGAGCTGATCGAGAAAATAAATTTGTTAGAATGAAATAGTCTGTGTCTGATGCATAAACACTGTGTGGGAAGAAAAGAGTTCTTTAGGAAATATTTTTTTACTAATGAAAATCCTTAAGTAATAGCATTGAGGAAGTAGAGCCTGCTCCACTTAAGGTATATTTGGAAATCTACAGTAAAAAGCATTTCTGAAACAGCTAGTATTTTAACATAGTAATCACTTCTTGTTAATCCATAAATTTCACAATATTTTTCTCTTCCTTAATTTTAATGAGTGTCTTTAGTGTTTTTAGGTGAGATTATCTAGATACTAGCCCTTTTCTTGAAGATACCTGTGTTCCTTATTGGAAGATTGAACTACATCACCAGTAAAAATGTGCCAACTGGTTATTAATGGTTAATACAGCCCCTCCCCCAAGTTCAGCCTCTCTTTTTCTTCTCATTCCCCCAGCATATTCCTGTCTCTTTTCTCTTTTTCTGAAGGCTAATAGTTGTTAAGAATAGCTTATAAGTCTATAAAATATTTTGATATGAATTACTTCCACTAATAACTATATGTAATTAAATTTAAATTATTAAGTTTTTTGTTGTTTTTTTGTTTCTTCCTGTAATGACAAAATATAGTTCTAAAATCCTGATTATGGTCCACACTGCATCCATCTGTGCAACTACCAGCTCAGACTTAAGGTTCTACATTTCTGTGTTTTTGTCTTTCCCCAGTATGATTCGATATCTTCTTTACTGGTGCTGGGAGTTTTAGCTTTTTAGATCATTTTTTAGATAAATCCTGCATAGTGGTTACATTTATCAAGTTGATGTTTCAATATTTACAATGTGGGAAAATGGAAGTGTAATGCCTCAGGTTGTGTATACTAAAGATGATAAAGGCTCTGCTTAGTGGAGCCCCTACCTATTGTACTTTTTTAAAAAAGTATTTAGGGGTGATAAAGCAATGACTCTATAGACAAATTTCCCCCATCTCACTTAGCTGTCACTCACTTTTTTCCTTCTTCTCTCCTCTTCACTCCCTCTCCCTGTGATATCAATACAGGGGTTAAAAAAACCCCGGAAAACTGTGAGAGCAACAAGGAACAGTTATTTCTCCCAGACAGGCCCTGTGTCACTTTCATAAATCAAGCCCAGCCAGATGGCCGCGTATTGGGTTGCATTATTTTAAACACCAAATTGTACTAAAAATCACAATCATTTTGATTTGTGAAATCTGAAAAAGGCCATATTTATTAAACAGAAAGAAGAAAAAAATGAAGACAAGAAACCACAATTTACTTTCCTTTGCCTTCTTGTTTTCTATTTCTCTTGCTATTGTAATGGCTCTACCCAGTGAATTTACAACCTGAAGTGGGGGTGGGGGTGAAGTTCATTGTTTTTGAGGGTCTAAGGGGCAAGCGAAGAAGTCCTCATTGGAAAGCTGAGGATTGAGCTGGTTGTTTTTAAGTGGTGGATACTACTGGCACGTGAGATGGAATCCTGTTCTTTCTACAGGAGTGGTGGTGGTTGATTAGACAAGGAATGGGGTCTATTTAAAATTTTAGGAGGTATCTACTTACTTGATTTAGCTGACAACAAAAAAGCTAACATTAGATTTCATACTGTTTTCTATTAAAAAACTAACTTTGCTGATTACTTTGGAAGAAGCCCTGATTTAGCAGAGTAACTTTTAATAAGAGAAGCTGGGAAAGCAAGCCCATCTTGTTTCATTATTTTGCATTTTATAAAGTGAGCTAAGGCTTGCACTCCATTTTTTTGATCAACCCTTTGAATGTATTTATGAAATGAAATTCGTGGTTGAAAAACAAAAGAGGGCAGACATAACTGAGAGGTTTTGTGCTAAGGCTTATATTGTTACACATGTAAATAATGAAAATATTGTTATATATCACCAGATCTTTTTAATGAATTTGGTCATTGTGTTCCTTTGCAGCGCAAGTGTCTTGTGCTTCGTAAAGTGCCCATTTGTTTCCTCCATTTCCATCCCCTCCTCCCCTTCCAACCCAAAGGAAAGTGACAAAGTTCTGTTCCATCAGCCTGGCTAATCCCAAGCTAGGCCCATTTGCAGTTTACAGTCTCCCATGACTCTTAATCAGTTGTCCAAACCTGGGTCTCCTCATTCATCCAACCATCTTCCCCTGGCAAGTCTGTGCCACAAATCATTCAAGGTGTATTTAAAATAGTCACTTCGCTGTTGTTGCTCTGCTTTTTTTTTTTTTTTTGTACTTAGCCAAGGACTACTTCTTTGTTCCAAAATAGAACTGTTCATTATTGATCTTAGAGATTCCCTCTGCTTCCCTGTAGCCTCCAGTGTTTGCTCATTACCATGCTCATAATCTGTTTTGTATGAATGGTTTTCAACATTCAGAGAATAATTGGTTCTAATATTAAATGCAGTATATACTATTGATAGTTTTATCGATAAGTGTAATATTTTAAATAATTTTAACAATTAAATTTGTTTTTTAATTATATATTTGTAAAGTATTTATCCTGTTGGAAGCAACAATATATTGTTGTATTTATTCGTTTATTTTTGTAATAAATGATCAACCTCGTCAAGCTAAATCAAAAATGACACTTTTATATATTTATAAAAAATGCACTTTAAGAGATGGGCATATTTGCACCAATTTGTATGTAAATAGAGTAAGATACATCAATAACTTGTAGCTTTCAGAACTAAATTGAAGGAAGAAACAGTCTCTCCACATGGAGTTTAGTTTGCTCAAGTTCCAGGGTAATTAATCAACTATAAAATGGATGCAACAAGTATTGGCACTGGATGCAGACTTGAAATTAATTATTTAGGAGGTGGACCTGTTTTGTTTTTTTTTTAAGGCAGAAAGATAGAAATTGGGGAAATCTCTTTTTTTTATGAAATGCACATGGCTGGCTGCACCTATTAGAACAGACGCTGTGTTTCAGTGATAAAAACTAATACCTGACTATGCTCATGTATCTATGTTGGGGAATGGAGGTGGAAGTTTGAGGTTCTCAGTGACCCAAAAGCAAGGTGATGTTAAAAAAACAAAAATTGTGCTAGGTTAAAAAAAAATAGATCCTTTTAAAATAACTGACTGGAGAAAACCCTTTCTCCTAGTCCTGCTACTGACAGTATAAGCTATCAGTACAGGTGGTCTTGTTGTTCTTAAGAGTGATGCAATTAAGAAGTGTGGGGCCACTTCTCCTGCTCTCTAAGTTCTGTAGGTCATTTGGTCATCTTAGTTCCTCAGGGCTGCTGGTCTGAGGGCCTGAAGGTCACCCATGTGACCTCCTGGCTGCGGGAACCCCCACTGCAGGCTTGATCTTGATTTCAGTAAGGAAATCAAAGGGCTCTGCGTTTGCATCCCGAACTTTCTAGCCTAGGGAAGGAAATAGTGCGCAGGCTAGAAGAGCTGGGGGTGGGGGCAGCGGAGATAGCAAGAGGGGTACTTGTGTAATCAGATTCTTTGATTTTGTTAGCCTGGCTCATGGCCTATTAATTAGATTACTCTCTCTTTCATTCTTGATTTCACATCCGTGTTTGTTCCTGTATCCTAAAATGTGGGCGCGAGCTTGGCGAGCAGGAACCTATGATGTCACTGCCGGCCAGCGCGGCCGCCTGGCCTTCTGGCGGGCTGTGGGCTGCGTTCTTGATGAGTCCGGTCTTCCTCAAGGAAGAGCCGGCTCTGGAAGTGACCTCAGAGGGGTCTGGGAAGAGGGCAACAGGCATTATTGTCGTGGTGGCACGATGCATGAGCTAGTGTGTGAGTGTGAGTGCGCGCGTGTGTGTGTGCGCGCGTGCCGTGAGCCAGTGGGTGCGTATGAGGGGAGGAGATGCAGAAATTCGCGGTCTGGACTCAGAAGCCCTAGGGATGCAGGCGATTTGGTCAGGTATAGGGCCTGCCTCTGGCAAAAACCCGGGGTCAGAAGAGGCAGTGGAGGGGAGGACCCAGGGCAGCCAGGCAGCAAAAACCCGCTTCCCTCCGGGAGGGAGGGCAGGACTGGGCGCGGAGGTCGGACGGTGGCGGTCGCTGTGGGGCGGCCAGGTCCCTGCTCGACCCGGCTTGGCCGGGCGGCCCAACTGTGGCAGCTGCTGCGGGTCCCACAAGTTGTTTTCCTCGTGGCGACCATTCAGCAAAATGCACGATCCTTTCTCAAAGATTTAAATTTCGCGGATGAATTACCATACACCGGTTGCTTAGCAACTAAATTCAAGCAGGGCTAAGAATATGCAAGCTTTTTGTATTCTCATTAATAAAAATGCCACTCTGACACAGCAACCCGACTTTGGATCACTGCAACTTCTGTAAAAGCCGTAGGAGAATACAAACCGATCCTGCCTTTCAATTACAGATCAAAATGGCTTGAAACGCGATGTTTTGTTCATCTATCTTCCTAAAAGCGATGTAAAAAATAACGGCTTTCAAGAGCAGTAGTAAATTCTTCTTTTTTTTTTTTTAATGGAGTTGTCTATTGGGGTTACTGATAATTGTCAACTGAAACCTTTTGAAACACAGGTTGAAATATCCCTTTTCAACAACATTTCTACTTTTCCCCTCAGTCCCCATCCCCCACCCTCTGATCCTGTTCTCCTTCCTCAGCCTAAAAATAACAATAATAATTATTATTATTATTATTCTAGAAATGCTCAGGCCTTAGGAGCCGTAGACACTAAAGGGCAGTTAGCAGAGTAGTCAACAAGCCCGGTGGCTGGAGAAAGTCCAAGGAATAGAGGAGAGAGAGAGAGAAAGAAAGGGAAACTTCTGAAAGTTTCCTTGGAAGGCTGGGAGAGTTCCTGAAGGCTGGAGTCGCTCAGGTCCCAGAGGTTCTGGCGATGACTTTCTGGAAGGCCTGTGGGTAGTAAGGTAGAAATGCCTGTGGATCTCTGCTCTACGTTTGCGGATTTTCCGTCCTGAGCTCCAGCATCCCATCGGGGGATTCAATCGCTGCCTCGCCCTCTGCAGACCATGGAGTTGTGAGGAGCTGAGTTCAGGGCCTGGCCGACCCGGGCTCTCTCTGTCTGAAATCCACTTCCCTGCTGCCAGGAGCCCTGGAGCTGAAGACGCAGTAAAGACTGAGCTGGACCCGTGACATCCTGGGTCTTCAAAGCCTGTGGCCCAGCCCAGAGACCAGAGCCGCGGGGAGGGAGATGTGCTGGCTCGGAAAGAGGTTCCAACCCACGACCTTTTGCTGCAGTCCGAATGTGCGGGGGTCAGGGGTCAGAGCAGAAGGACCTCGTACGCGCGCGGGTCGCATTGTCTGGGAGTGCGCTGACGTCCAGGCCGCTGGGACTGAGGAGCGGGGGCCGGGCAGGAGGCGGCCGGCGGCTTTGTGGAAATTTTGGGCGGCCGGGCCCTGCTCACCGCACTGGGCGGTCGAGTTGTTGGGTAGCCCCGGGAGCTGGGCCCAAGCCTCCGCTTCCCGGGAGTGGGAAACTCGAGCGCCCCACCGACTCCGGGGTAGGCCGCCTGGGCCCGGCCCTGTCCCCACCCGAGGACTGCAGGCCCGGGCCTGCCGAGCGATAGTACGACCGCGGCGGTGTGCGGGCGCCCGCGGCAAGGCAAGGCACAGATGCCAAGTGGCGGGTCTGTGCCAGTCCACCCGCCACCGAGATCGCACCCCGGCTTCGTTTCTGAAGCTGCGAACCGAAGCTTTAGAAAGATCCAGGGGCAAATGAAACCCCCAGATTGATCCGGATAACACTCCCAGGGAGCCAACACCCCCCCCTTCCCCTACCCCTGCACTTTGGCAAACGTGAGAACTTTAGGGGTACTGCGACCTAAAGTCAGCCTGGACACTTAAAGATAACGAATCCCACAACTGATTCAGTTTAACCCGATTTCTGTCTAGTGATACAAAAAAACCCGTGGAACTCAAATAAACCTTAAGTGGAAATATTTGCTGTATTACGACATGCTCAGAGGCATTAGGGTTCTTTTTCTTTTTCTTCAGTAAAACATATATAATAAACAGAAAGCCATTTATTTACAAATACAAATGGCCTAGACAAGCCACATTCCATGTATGTAACTCATTAATGGAATTTGTTTCTTTTCCTCCCTTTGGAAACAAATTTGAGCTTTTAAAAATTGCCACGTCTTGGGAAGGGGAAGGAAAGTGGTTAGTTTACCTGCTCCTTAGTCTGCAGGCATGCTAAACAGTATAAAATAACCTTTTAAAATATACAGATAGGTTTTTTGTTTTTTTCACTCTTCAGAAAAGAAGTTTGTTGGATATAATTGGTGTCACCAGAGTTGCCCAGTGGAAGTGGGCTGGGAATATCACCGTAGTTGGTGTGTGTGTGTGTGTGTGTGTGTGTGTGTGTGTGTGTGTGTCTGTAAGCACATGCACATGTGAACAAAACCAAAATTTAAATACTTTGAGCTGGCTGGGAATATACCACAACTGTATCTGTAAACATACTCAGTTGGTGGCACAGTTTTAGAAAAGTCTGTGGAAATGTAGCTGCTGGCCTGCCTCCTTCTTCAAAGAAGTTATACGTAGGTAGAGTGCTAGGTGATGGCTTTCTCATCACCAGTATGGCCAGGATCACTTACCTTACCTGGAGAACCTGGGTCCAGTCTTTTTTAATTCACAAAGTTTTTTGTAAGTGAATCCCCTTCCCCTGTAAGTTGGGAAAAGGGTTTTGTTTGAGGGAGAGTTGTTCAGAGGAAGGCAGAATCAAGTGTGAGATTTCCGTGTGACCCAGTGAGTAGCAGAACACACCTGAGGTATGTCTGGGCTTTGTAAGTTCCCAATACTTGACATAGTTACGAAGAACAAAAAGAATGGTCAACACAGCCCATGTTTCACTGTTGTAATGACAAAATAATGGGATGGACACTGAGAGGGAAGTAAAAACATTTTTTTTTAAATAATTAAGAAGAAGGACAGGAGGTGTTCTGACGAAGAGCTTCTTGGAAGATCACACGTTTGTTCTGTCCTCTAGGACTGCCTCTCCACAACTGGCAAGCCCATTTAGTCGGCTGGAACATTGCACACTGAAACAGAACAGATATTCATTTCAAAGAGCTCTTCTTGCACCAGGGCTGGAATAAAAGGCATCAAAACCTACCACCTTTGCTCTACCCAGGTTTGGACAGGGCAACTTTGAGGTGTGAGTTGGGGCAGGCAGGTTGGTTCCAATCTGCACCCCTAAGGGTCTCAGAATGAGAGAGTCTATTTTTCATTTATATTTCCAAAATTGAAAACCTTCCAGCACAGCTAAAAAAAATTAAATAGGTCTAATCAGAAAGTATAGAATCATCCAGAAACTAACAAAAGGGAAATAAATGTCTTTATAACTTGGTCTTGAGAATCTTTAGGTTACAATAGTGAAAAAGCCATCAGGGAACAAAATAACATCTACAAACTATTGTTAATTAACATTTTGGGAGAAGAAATTTTTCAAATTTCAAAATTGCTCAGGCAAGACTACTGATTGATTCTACTTAGTACGCCTTGAACGTTTCTGCCAAACAGGGCTTTAAAAATGTTTCAGCCCTGAAAGAAGGTCTTTACTCTTCCAAGAACTATTTAATAGTTGTCCTGGATGTTTTTAACAAGAGAAGGATTTTAAGCAAGTAGCCTTGAGTCCCACACAGTCTGGGGGAATGGAAGTGGTGGATACTCAGGGCACTCAGCGGTCTGCACCTGAAACGGGCTTTCTGCTTTTCAGTGAGGAGGGGCCGGCTGAGGTCAGCTGTATTTACATATGTACCTGATCCCACAGGTTTTCCTCTGTTTATCAAAGAGGAAGGTCTGCAGGTGAGGAGAGATGGAAGTGAGGGGGGACAGAAAGACCAAAGGAGAGATCAGTTACCTCTCCCCTTTGTTCCTCAGCTTTGAACTGGAGTTTCAAGGAGGGGAATAAAAGCCCCCAGGGAATGAGGGTTCCACCTCCATTTGCATCATCCTGACACCCCCACCAGAAAACCGATTTAGGGCAAAATGGTAACTTGAGGAATCCCTGTGTGAGTGTGTTACATAACATAACAAAATCCTCTGCGGAGAGCGTTGCACACACTTGATTTTCTCCAAATGACTATGTGCAGGTGGAAAGCCCTAGAAATAAGGAATGAAGACAAGTTAAATAGGTAGACCATGGGGAAATGTGTAGCCATATATGATAGGGTGCATGTAAGTTTGTGTGCATGTAAACAGTCATACTTCCACTTTCTGTGTGCCAGGGCATCCTTCAGAGACCCTGCCTAAGGCTGTACCTTGGCTAACTAAAGAGGAATCACACTTTTTAATGGAGGTATAGGGGGTTGGCAATCGTGTCCAAGAATACTGGGACCTCATTGCCCTGTGGATAGTAGGAACCAGGTTAGTTCACAGCTGTGTCATCCTCAACCAGCACTTTTTGTCAGAATCCTCAAATCCTTAGTGGGACAGCAGGTTACGCCCTCCTCCATGTGCCCTGCCTGGTCCTCCCCAGTCACCCCTGCGGTGGCAAGAGATCTACTCCTTCACCAGTAGCAGGATTGCATCGCTGCTGCAGCCCAAGGTCACATTCAGAAAGCCCATTCTTCCGGGACAGCTTGGCTCCAAACACCGAGGCAGTGCAAACCGTGTTTATCTGCCCCAGGCACGAAGAGAAGATTGTAACCAAAGCACAAGTATTCTGCAGGAGGGGATCTGGAGCAGGACAGTTGATCCTGGGCAGATCCCCTGCACCAGGCTCTCTCCGCTGGGGGCGGTTGGGAGGGAGCGAACCGAAGGGCCTGGGAGGAGGAGCTGCCGAAGGCGCGCACACTGACAGAGCTACAACAAAGGCTTCCTGCAAAACTAGTACCAAGGATCTTTAAAGGATTACACACCTTGCAGGCGTGTCCCCAGCTCCCCAGACATGGAGCCCGTTGATTGTTCCCCCGGGCTCCGCAGACATGCCCCAAGAGTCAATGGTGCGGGGCTGGCTGCCCGGCTCTCAGCCCGAGCCCCTGCGCCCCCACAGGTCCCCGCGGGCATGGGCGAGTGGCTGCGACTGGGCCCGCAGAGCCTCGTCTAAAGCTGTTCCCCGGGCAGCTCCGGAGGCGGTGGCCTTGTTGGGCAACATGCCTCGCCCTTGGTTGGCCCGGGAAGGTCGTGGGTTGCAGTCTGGCCTGACGATGCGGGCTCTGAAGCCTCTCTGCCCAGCGAAAGGAAGAGTGAGAAGCCGGAGCTCCGGAGGTTAGCCGGGTGTCTCAGTCACCGGGGCCTTTGCAAGGAAAGGATGCCGGCATGACGCACAGTTGGGCACTCACAGAGGCTAGTTGGGCATTTCCCCACGGCAAAGCCTGAGCACTCAGCACCCGCTGAGGCTCCCCAGGGCCGAATCCTCCTCCACGCCCCTGCCCCTACCCCTGCTGCCGCAGAACCCTGGCCATGACCCTGCGGCCCCCGCGCAGCCACGACCTCCAGCCGCTGGGTAGGAACTGATGGACAGTGATTGGCGACCCAGCACCAGGAGACAGAGAAGAGTTGAAATTAATGCAGGAGAGTGAATGGGGTGGGCAGAAATCTCCCTAAAGACCCATAACTTCACCCCAGCGACCCCACTGGGTTCTGAAAACTCTTGGGTGCAGCTCCCACGTGCCTCCGAGTTGGTGGGAGAGGCATGGCTCCAGAAACTCGAGGGCCCAGGAGTGGGGCTCAGCGCAGAACAGACGAGAAGTGAGAAGTCCAGGGCCGGGTTCAGGGCTAGGAGCAGGTGCAAGTATCCATCAAGCAGAGGAGTCCCTCCTCCAGTGACAAAGTGAGTGGTGAGAATGCAACGTTGAGAGAGGGGTTAGATGTGGGCCCAAAATATGGTCAGTGACTGTTTCTCTACTTCACAGTGTCCCAGTTCTTTAATTCAACCCAGGGGAAATCCAGAGGATCGCAGCAGACCTCTGGCTTCCAGCTGCTGGCCCCCACCCGCCCAACCTCCCAGTCCCCTGAGCTACCCAGAGCCAAGGTCAGCCAAAGCTGGTTCAAGCCCTCAGGCCTGACCTTCAGACACCTTCCCATCTCCCCCTCTCACCCACCAGCCTGGGGTGGGCTAGGGCTCCCACCTCACAAAAGGCCACTACCTCGGGGCCTGCTCTGAAATTCCAGCCAGCCAGTCTGGATTGGCAGAAGGAGCGGGAGGCAATAGGTGATACAGGCCCCTACCCCTGCTACAAACAAGTCCAAATGAGATGCATTTTGGCTGATCAGTCCACTGGATTTTATGCAGCTTAATGTGTCTATGTCTTGTCAACTCTTCTAGTTGGAAAAAATAGCAGGAAAAAAAAAATTTAAAGATTGTGTGTGGGGAGGGTTCCAACTACAATTTCATACAGGGAGATGGGGTGAGGGTGGGGACTGGGAACAGTTTACTGACAGGAACAACATTATGTAAACCCTCCTAAAATGAAACTTTAAGTCACAAAGAAAAAAAGGAAAAGAGGTAGAGGCGTTATGGTTGCTGACAAGAGACCCTGATGAAATTAGGTGGATTCAGGCCAGGAAAAGTTTAAAGCTATGACATTTCTTTTTAAGAAACAAACTCATTTGTATTTACTTGGGTACAGGGAACAGGTCAACCTCTTTCTCCAGCTCACCTGACACTGAAATAATTTGTAGACCCACCTAGGGGCATGTCCAGGGGGCACTAGGAAGGG
This sequence comes from Indri indri, assembly GCA_004363605.1. NCBI lineage: Eukaryota > Metazoa > Chordata > Mammalia > Primates > Indriidae > Indri > Indri indri. Next base: position 21,108 of record RJWJ010014016.1, on the reverse strand, counting down.
ATAGGTTTTCTGACACAATGGAGGCCCTCCCTATACAGTGTTTGTTCTCTTCTTTATATGTCAATTTTTGAACAGCTTGTAAGTTGAGGAAAACTGCCTCCAGCTCTCACAGATTCTCCCACCAAGTGTCCTGACAAAGCAGGTCCTCTCAGACCTGAGTTATGTAGGCCTCCTATAAGTAAGGGGGAAGGTGCCAGGTTCTAGGGGCCAAATAGCTTCTGGTGTTCTGCCCTAGTCCTGCTTCTGCAGTTTCTCCGGGCATTTTGGGAGAGCTCTGGTCTTTCAGAACAGAGCCCTGGAACTCCTGCAGGACACCTGAATGAGATCACTGGGACAATAAACCTAGGGCCAGCTCCACCCTCCATCCTTTCCCCTCTTCACAGGTATTTATTGCCTCAGGCTTGTTTGCAGAGGACCCATGGAAGGGGAACAACCGATTTTCTTTGTCCTGTTCCCAAGCCCTGCCACACACTCCCGATCCCCCGGCTTAGTGGTAGGCAGGGCCTAAACTGGAGTTGTTTACTGGGAGTCCTGGTCGGGAGTTTCCGCGGTCCTTGTCCCCACCTCTTGTCCCCTCTTTCATGGGGTCCTAGGGTCAGCAGGGAATTTGTTCTCAGGGAGCCTCTGGATTCTCTGAGTTCTCACGGTGCTTCTGGGTGCTTAGGAACAGAAGAGAATCTGTTGTTGACACATGGAGCTCTCCTATTTAGATCCACCTCTGGGGTCAGCTGCCCACTGAAGCTGTACTGGCTCCACTCGCAAGACTCAGGGGCACACAAAGTTGCCAACGGCATCGGCCAGGCCAAAGAGGTTTGTCCCTAGGAAGCCACTGAAGGGAGAATGCCTCAGACCCATTTCATTCAAGTGAAAGTTTTGGACCCTTCAAATGTGGGAGGTAATCCCATGCATGCCATCATGTTACCTGCGGAGCATTCCTTCCCTGCTGTATTTCTTGGCAGGCTGAGGTGTGAGATGCCCCACTGCAGGGCAATTAACTCTGACAAAATAGAAATGGGGAGGGGGTTGTGTGCTTCACATCAAGAGAAGAGGCCACCCAGTGCTCAGAAAGTATCAAAACTTTTATGCTGCTTAGCAGAGGAGCGTGCTTGTCACAAGCAGCTCAGGTTTCTGCTGTGCAGCCTGGGCATTTCCACACTGGCCTGGTAAATACATCAGAACAAGATGCAGTGCTGCCACCATGGGCTTCCTTCCAGGAGGGGAGGTGATGGGGAGATGGCAGGAGCAAGAGGCTTGAAGTTCATTGCCCCAAACACTCCCAGTGTCCTGAAAGGCCAGTATGAAGGGCTGAACTATAGGACAATGAGCAGAAGTGACCTACATGGAAATAAAGTGCTGGCTCTTCCAAGCGCCCTGTTGCTTAGCCTGCTTCTTCAGGGTGACCGAAGAGCCCCTGCTAACTGCTCCCTGCTGTCTTCTTGCTGTGGACACCAACAGCAGTTTATTCCCTCCCTGCCTCCATGCCTCCTCTCCGCATCCCAGAACTGAGCATGGACTTCCATTTGGGATAAGAAAGCGTGTCAATAGAGGCGAGGAGGGGTGGCAAATCACCTTCAGTAATAAACAAACCCCTCCACACAGCAGCCTTCCAACCAATAGACTATTCTCAGTAAACTTTTCTTTTCAGTCACTCAGCTTATGACATGTTAAAGCCATTTCAACCCATGAACAAAAAGAAAATTTAAAATGTAGACCAAGTTCCTTATTTCTCCTTTGCCCTCTGGGTTCACCAGCCTTAACTTCCTCACCACCACCCCCAGCCGTCCTGGTAGCCATTACCCCATCTGAAGATTTAAAACACTTGTTCCTAAAAATTGTCCAGAGTTTTCTACATTACCAGCGTAACTAGAGAGAACGAACCCCACTCCACCCCAATTGTGCATCCAAACCAAGTACAATATATTGTAACCACCATCATTAATTACACTTCACATAACTCGACAGAGCCAGAAAGGAAGACTCCATTATTTACCAGCAGTAGCAATAAACTTTACTGAAAGAAGTATGTTCGACACTGACCATGGATACCTACTGGCAAACTCCTTGAAAATGTAATCTCCGGTCTTTTTACCTCCATTTTGGGGGAGGAGTGCTGTAAAAATCTCAGGTAGCAGAATTTTAAAAGAGCTTGATTACCTTGATCGGGTTTGGAGTCCTCAACTCCAGTCATTAGCAATAAAGTCATTAATAGTCATAATTGGTATTTAATTGCTTGATCTGATTGGTGCTTTATTCCTGACTCGATTTAGTTTCGTGGAGAAGTACAGGTGGTCCAGAATCGGTAAAGGGAAGCCAGCCATTTGCAGGCAACTTTTCAAGCAGAAGGGAAAGTACTTTTGTTATATTTGCAGACATGTGTCTCACACATTTTTTTCCCTGCTTTTGGTAAACTATCTAAGAATAAACATTACAGATCTGGGTTTTAATTTCTCCAGATGGGATCATAAAGTACCTAGGAGGGGTGTATGTGTGTGTATAGGCACACACACGCACGCACTATAGAATTGAGGACACATGGCTGCTGTTCACACTCAAAGGCGAAAAGAAACTCAATGCGAAAGCAGAAAGGACTGAACCGCTAGTGGAATCGAGTATCCGGGCAAGTTCACTTTATTCCTTCGCAGGAAGAGGGTCAGCAGCGGCAAGCGAAAGTTTCCCCGGGTCTCTGAAGAGGGAGGCGGCGAGGCTGGTCAGACCTTCCCACGCGCGGCCTCCTGGGTTTTGGGCTTTCGAGACCTTTCTTCCCTCATCGTCCCACCACCACATACACACTTCTGTGCGCCGGAGACTTGGTTTCAACCCGGCTCCCCCCTTCAAAAACCTACGGGAGAATTTCCTCTGCAGGGGCGCGCTGCGCCCACTGGCTTCGCTCTCCCACTCCACCCCGCGCCTCCTGTCCGCTCCCCTGCGCTCTGGACTCACCCGGCGCGGTCTTTCCACTCCACACACAGACAGGAAACCGGCCTCATTCGGGACAACATTTGAAACCACATTTTATCATCACCATCAAAGAACAGAGCGCACACTTAGAGCTTGAGCTTCCGAGCCCGCTTCTGGAAGAAAACCGGGCATGGGGGAAGGGCCGTAAGGGCGAGAAATCCTGCCTCCAACTGCGATTTCAGCTTTCTTATGGAAATGAACGCGACGGCCGGCTCGCCCCCAGCCCAGTTCCCCAGCCCCCCTTCTGCCAACACTTTCCTCCCGCTACCCCCCGCCCTCCCCACCCCCGGGTCCTCCCGGTGGCCTTGCCAGTGGGGACGCGCTCGCTCTGCGCCCCGGCCGCGGCGCGCGCAGAAACCGGGCCGGTGGGCTCCCCTCCGCCCGGCCGGCCCGCGCTCCGTATTAAATATTCATGGAGATCGCTACTTTCTTAAAGGCGAACCTACCGCGCGGGAAAGTTCACAGCCAAGGGGAGGCACAAAGGAAGGTCTCCGCTCCTGCTTGTTCTTGAGGTTGAGGAGACGCATCCCATCTCTTTGGCTGTGAGCGCTCAGACTGACATTAAGAAGAGAACCAGGGGATGGGATCGCCTATCGTCAAGTCACTTTTTTTGGAGGGGGTGGAAGAAGAGGAGAACTTGGTGTGGAGAGAAAAAAGCTCACCCCCTAATCACTGGTTAAGTAGTTATTTTAAAATTAGCTGTTGCATCTGACGCCCTAGGGTCCCCATGGGCTTTTTTAAAAGGGAGGCGGTTTAACTTCGCTTGGGCTCCGCCGGCACTGGGGGCGAGAAAGTTTGCCCTGTGTTGCTGGAAACACACGCACGCAGTACGCTTATGAAACCCTACACTGAACACCGCTTTAATTGGAGCGGTTCAAACGGCAACAACAGAACCTGCACCTGCAGCACTCTCTTAAAAAGATAGCACCAGGCTGCTGAGAGCTGGGGCGGTAAATCAGGGCGGAGAAAGGGCTGTCGCGTGCGCATTATCGAGGCTCGCGTCTGCGCCCCATTTCTCTCCTCGGCACGTCCGGGATCCCTTTCCTCCCGCTCCCTGAGGCCGCGGACCGGCCGCCCGGCTTCTCTCTGGGAGCGCCACCGGGTCCAGTCGCGGGCAGAAGTGGGACAAGGGAGGGAAAGGCGCAAGTTCTCGGCCGGCGGTGCGGAGCCCCTCCTGCGAGCGCGTCCCCGCCCGGGGCCCAGCTGCGCCGTGACCGGGCCACGCGTGGTACCAGGCGACGCCCGCGCCCTGTGCCCGGCCCCGCGCGCGCACTCACACCCCACGGCTCTTTTTGTTCCGGGCCAGGAGCACTTTCACAAGCGGTTAGAAAGTCTTGAGCGCCATCTAACGGGAGCAGCAAAAAGTTGACGGTGGGTGGAGGTTAAGACCGACAGGGCGCCCAGGCTGAGCGTGGAGGATCCTCTCCCCTTCTCTCCCCGCACTCCGGGCCTTGACACCCCTCTCCCCACTGCCACCACCAAACACACACACCTTCGGGAACTCTGGAGCTTCCAGAAGCCCACTTTCCCAGGGCCCTGGGGCAGCCCCGGCCTGCCCGCCCAGGGACCTTCCCCTGCGCCCCTGCCTTCGCCTTCCTCGCTCTCAGGAGTGGAAGGATCCTTTCGCACCTGTCTTGATAAGGCCCTACTGTCCTTCAAGTTCTCTTTTTCCTTTTGGTCAGTAATAGAAAGTCCCAAGAAGCCCCAGGCAGGTGCACCTGTTTTCCGAAAGGAGCAACCACGCAGCGAAGGGGTCTGCAGCCAGAGGAGCTCCCAGAGGAAGAAGAAGGGAGGTGAAAGAAGATAAAGGCGACTAAGCTGTGCGCAGGAAGATTAGTCCAGCAGTGGCCCCAGGAGAACTGAAACCTCTGTGTCTCCTGGGAGGGAGGCGTTGTGTCCTGAAGAGCTGTCCTGGGAATTGGAGGCTGCTGTTTGGAGCAGCCTGACGAGTGGTGAAGCCCAGGAGGGACTCTGAGAGGAGAACCGAAGCCAGGCACAGGGCGGGGGCGAGGGGGACTCACCCACGCGGGAGGTGGGCTGGAGCTTGAGGAGGCCCCGGCCCCCCTCCCCTCAGGGCTCCGGGCCACGGTGAGGACTAGTGGTCATGGGAGGGTGGGGGACCTTGGTGGAGTTTGGGAAGGTGGCAGAAGGACTAGTGTCCCTGACTAGCTGTGCAACTAGGAGAAGGGAGGTGCCAGTCAGACCCAAACACTCCCCCCTCAGACCCCACAGCTGCCGTCTGCCCTGGGGTTAAACAGTGTTGGGGACCTACCTCTATGCATGGAGGTGGGTCCTGCTGAGGCACCCGGAGGAGGCTGGGCGGGGGCGGATTTTGGAGGAAGGCATGGATCTCACCAGTGCCGGTCCACAGCTGTCACAGGGCCGAGGCCTTCCGCCTGCCTTCCTGTGTCCATTGAAAGGAGATTAGAATACCTGTTTTCCTCCCTCATAGATGTTATGAGGGTAGAACATGTTGTCAGATGTACAAAACATTTTTTTAAATTGTGAAATATGCATAACAATTTACCATTTCATAACCCTTTTTAAGTGTATAGTTCAGTGGCATTAAGTACATTTACGTTGCTGTGCAACCTTTACCAACATCCATCGCCAGGGGTTTTTCATCTTGCAAATCTGAAACTCTGTGACCATTAAATATTTCCCATTTCCCACTCCACCCAGCCCCTGGCAACAACCAGTCTCTACCTTCTGCCTCTATGAATCTGACTACTCTAGGTAGCTCATGTTAGTGGAATCATACAATATCCATCCTTTTGTGACTGATTTATTTCACTTAACATAACGTCTTCAAGGTTCATCCATGTTATAGCATGTATCGAATTTCCTTACTTTTTAAGGCCAAATAATATTTCATTGTATGTACATACCACATTTTGTTTACCCATTCATCTGTACAGCCACTTGGGTTACTTCCAGCTTTTGGCTTTTGTGAACAATGCTATTGTGAACGTGGGCATCAAATATTTCTTCAAATTCTTGCTTCAATTCTTTTGGGTAAATACCCAGAAGTGGAATTGCTGGATCATATGGTAATTCTATTTTTAATTTTTGGAAGAACATCCATACTCTTTTCCCCAGAAGCTGCACCATTTTACATTCCCATCAGCAATGTACAGGAGTTTCAATTTCTACACATCCTCACCAACACATGTTATTTTCTATTTTTTTAATAATAGCCACCCTAATTGGTGTGAAGTGATATCTCATTGTGGTTTTAAAACATTTTTAAAAGTGCAAATAGACAAACACAATGAAATAATACTAGGCAAATTAGCCACAGGTTTTAGCAAAGTGGAAATACCCCAATAATTATTTAAAATTTTAAATCTCTGACCTTTTTTTTAAATTTATTTTTAAGAGACAGCCTCACTCTGTCTCCCAGGCTGGACTGCATGTCATGCAGCTCACTGCAACCTCGAACTCCTGGGCTCAAAAGACCCTCCAGCCTCAGCCTCTGGAATAGCTAAGACTACATTCATGGGCCATTGTGCCCAGATAATTTTTTTTTAATTTTATGTAGAGACAGGGTTTTGCTATGTTGCCCAGACTGGTAAATCTCTGCCTTTTAACTTTTGAATCCACTTCTAGAAACAGGAAGAAGTGAAATGACTAAGATAGAGGGACATACAAAACTAACACTATTTGATGATCATATTTTGGCCCCTCACTTTAATCAGAAGCTGGGAAATCAAGGGGCTATATTATTAGTGAGCCCTACTCCTTTCTTTGTTTCTAGAAGGAGACCAGAGATTCACTCTATCAAGTATAGAGGACAGCAAAAAAAAAAAAAAGTACTGCCTTCTTTCTGATTCTTTGATGCATTCTTATTGAAATTGAAAGAAATGCTAGTGCCCCAGACATTGGCCATGTGGGTAACTGGTGGAAACTTTGAAGTCCTTTTTTCTAGAAAGGGCTGAGAAATAGCGATTCTGCAAGCGGGAAGGCTGTCATTCTATGCCCCGAATTCCCTGGTTTTGGAGCTGTCTCAGGTACAAAGCGTGCCTCTACCTCCTTACATGGCTGTATTTGTCATGACCTCATGCCAGCCTCATTTAGTATTTATGTGTAGTGTATCTACAAAATGCTCTACGATCCTCCCTCTCCCATTTTTTCATATTAGTCATGCCTAGGGAGACAGATTAGTGTTTCTGTTTCCCACTTTTTAAGTGCAAGTATCCAGAGTGGGCACAAAGTAGTAAACGTAGATGAGTGTGGAGACAGGGTCGTGGTCCAGGCTGCCGGCCTGAGCTTTGACGCGGTCCATTGAACCACACTGTTTCTTTCATCTGACAGGATGGTTGGCAAAGGGCAGAGATGAGAGAAACCAGAGCAGCAAACCTTGGCAGAGACCTCGACCTCCCTTCTGCCACCAAGCCAGCTTTGCCACTTAGTGAACTGCTAAAGCTCTGTGGTTTTTCGCTCTTCAGGGTTGGGGGTGGGGGGGGCACAGAGGAAAAGGGCAGGGTGTTGCGCAGGCAGCTCCCAGCACCTCTGCTTTCCCTGCTGTGCCCACTCCCCAGGGAGAGGGACGTACTGCACATCAGGAGCTCCATAACTTAAGACAAAAGAAAAAAGTCATGACTGTGGTACACACACACACACACACACACACACACACACACACACACACACACATGATCATTTACTCTCCCCTTGTTAGAGCTACTTCCACAAGAAACAGAAGAGTGCAGAAGGGTTATGTTCTGGGGGCTCTAGGACCCAGAGACCTCTCAGCATCTGAAAGGGCTTTGTAGTGCTTGGATCTAAGCCATTTGTTTCTAGAGAGAATCGAGTTGGGTAGGAGCTTGTTTTTTCCATTTGCAATGGCTTATTGAGTATAAGCATCTCTCTTCTCTCTGTTTACTGAGTGGTTAGCTCTCCCTCCGACTGACCCTGCAGGGGGAGATAGCCAAAGTGTATCCTTAACACACAGTTACCCTGCAAAATGTCCTTACCGTAAACCCAGAGACCACAGACAGGACTCCGTGGTTCATTTTGGTGCCTTGTTTTTATAGTCTGCAGTGAGGATCTCCACCCATATTTACATGGCTTCTTTCTTGTCACTGTGCAGAGAGAGAGTGGAATCTGGCTGAGAGAGAGGCAAGAGAGTGATGAGCCTTCTGCATGTGGCCTCGCTGGGAGGCCACAGCCTCTGGGCCTAATTGCTGTCACAGAATCTTTTCTAAGTTGTACAATGAAACTTCCCATGGAAGACTGTCCTTCCTGTCCTTGTGGGACAGGACAAAATTGAAAAAGGACAAGGCTTCTTCACCCACCTGGATGTAGGCAGTTAAAAAATCTGGAAAATCATAAGCAGTAAACATTACTGCTGGTTAGTAGCTGGTTGCCTGGCTGAATTGGTTGGTTTCTAGCGGGTCAGACCCAGCCTTAATCAGCCAAATTCCAAAGGTCAGAGTGGAAACAAAGTCACGCAATTTACCCAAATTTCAGAGGCTGAATTCAATTGTAGGATTTGGTCTGCAAATAAGGATGAATTATTCCCAACTAAGTGGATTCTTCTTCCTCCCTGCCAATTTCTTTCCTATAATATAGGGAAAGCCTAAGATATATCATGGATATTTGTTATATAAATATTGTCTACCTGTACATACTGTAGCATAGGCGTAAAGAAATAATTAAATCGAACTATTTTCAACCTCTTGCATATTCTCAATGGAAGCTTGGTGCTTTTATTCTTCATTATGCTTTTGTGATAAGGCTGCACTCTTACTATTCTACACTTAGAACTATTGTGTAACTGTTATATTTATTATATAAATCTGCTATTATTTTGCACTTGGTAGAATACAAGCCTGAGGCACATCCTGTGTGTAGGACTTGGCATCTTGCCTAAGAGTTAGGATTATTTAATCTGCCAGTTCCCTTATCCTTACCATCTCTTGATAAACATAAACCACTCCAGTGGAATTACTGAATGGGAGGGTTCTGGGTCTGGGGCAAAGATAGGCTGGATTCTTTGGTCTCAAGATTCACTGCACTATATCCCATGATTTGTGTGGGTGTATTACACACAACATGCACATACAACACACACAACACACACAGCGCACAAATACAATGCTCACACAGCACACACACAACATATACAATACACATATACAGTTGTAAGAGTGTAGCCTTATCACATAGGACACACACAACACACAGCACACAACACACACAACATAGTCACACAACACACAGCACACACATTCAACACAAGCATGTAGCACACAACATATAACACACAGCATACACATGCAACACACTCAATGCACTACATACAACACACAGCACACAACACACTAAAAACACACATAATACACAGTACACACAACACACACATGGCACACAACACATACAACATATGCACATGATATACACAATATACACAGCACACACACACACACACACACACGTAAATATAGAGAGAGGAGAGAGGGAAGGAGTGAGAAGAGGAACCTGTGTCTTAGGTCACGTCTGGGCTCTGACCACATCCTTTTCTGGGTGTCCAGGGGACCCGCCCTGGTGGGAACATGAGCTGACACTGGGTGAGATGTCTGCCCAGCCCCACCAGTCTTCCAAGGTAACGTGCGGCTATCACAGGTTAGAGCACATGAAAGTGGCAAGAAAGCTGGCTATTTTATGTTATATTTAATTTCCTACTTGTTCTCTCCTTATGTTTTTTCTAATATTTTTGAAAAAAAATTACCTGTCTCAGCTAAGCCAAGAGAAATCACCAGAAGCAAGTTTTTTCCATGTTTGGGCCAGAAAGTGTAAAGGTAGCTAGCTGCATAGTCCTCTGGCAAGCAGAACAGGGTAGGCGATTGTGAAGTGAGGGGACTCTGAGGGACACAGCACCACTGTGCCTGTCTCCTTCCGTGCTGTGCGGCCTCCTCCTCTCACTGCGGCCTCTCCCTCTGTTTCACTAGCAGAGCTCCTGTCCCCTGGCTCTGCTTGTTCCACTCATCCCCACCCAGAGGTGTGGGGAAGATGCCCACGTCACAGAAACCAAGTCACAGGACAAGCACGATGTCTCTTCCCAGAGCATGCACTTACTGCATGATTCTTTGGGGGAACAAGTCAAGTCACTTAACTGAGAATTTCAAACTGTACATTTATGTTAAAACAATCACAAAGCTATTATACAACTGAATAGAAAATCATCATACAATTTAAAAACAAAAGCCAAGACTTCACATGCATTTTGTGACTGCAGAGGGTGCCCCTTCCTCTTGTCCAGGCACACACAGTGTCTTCTGACATGGGTGATATTTCTGTGGAAAATTTTGGGACTGCTACCTTGTAGCTTATCCCTCTCCTTTATGTGGTTCAGATTTAAGTTTCAGGACAATACATTTTCAGATTCATCCTCTCCCCACCCGCCTCCGCCCCCCACCACAGAGACAGATTTGGGGCCACCTGTTCACTCCAGAGCCAGGAGGATGGGAAGATTTCTCGTGCCAGATTCTCCTTCATTCACGTAGTCTACAACAATGCCCTCTCCAGCGTTCCAGGAGGAGAACACCCTCCCTTGGCTTCACTTGCGTGTTCTGTGCTTCCACAGAGTGCAGTCTTTACCAAGATTGGCTCAGCTGGGACCAGCTGGAGTGGAGACCATGAGACTTCTAGGGGAGCAGCCTAGCGGGCCCTGACACATTTGCATTTCCTGCCTGGTTCTAGGCCTGCCCTGTGCCCGGCCAAGCTGCCATGGAGATAAGTGGCCGCATTTGTAAGTGTTGCTGGTGACTGCTTCCCTGTAAGCAAAAGTCCACTCTCATTTCTTCAGACCGTGCGTGCCATCAAATCCCTTCTAACGTGGCTTGTGTCTCCATCCCTAGGAGTGGGTGCCGGCATGCATAAAGGAGAGAAAACCCCTCCGCTCTGCTGGCCTCTTTCCTCCCAAAGGTCAGGGTACGTTTTGCTGCTCCCCGTTCCATGGCCATCACTGTGTCCCCCCAGCAGTGCCTGGGAGCACCCTCTCACCCCTTATCTGGGCCAAGGGCTTGGGACAGGATTCATCTATTCTGGGCAGGGGAGGGTCGGGAATAAAGGGCTATTCTACTAGATAAACCAGTACAAGGCTGTCCTCCATCCTCAGGCAGAGACTGTGGAATTACATTCAGTTTATCACTTAAATGCTCTAAAGAGTCCATGAGGCAAAGACAGTGTATCAAAAACAACTTATTACATTCATAGGGTGGAAATATTATTTCTTACAGACTTTGACTTTTAGAGGATAAAGGACGTCTAGTTTGTTTCACACACAATCTTTTTTTATTCATATTTAAATCTTTTTTTCATACATGATGGTTTCACAAAAGTTCAATGTGCCCTCTCTCTTTCTCCCTGTCCCTGTCACTCTCTCCTCTCTCTCTCTCCACACACACACACACACACACACACACACACACACACACCTTTTTTTTTCCAAATTGGCTTTTCAATGGTTGTCCTGATTTTCTTTAGACATAGCCCTTAGGTATGTCCATAAAAACCAATAAATTTACCTGAATTCAGTAAAATAATCTTCATTAAAGTTTTAAGCTATGATCATTTGTTGGGAGGGTTCAAACGGAGGATCCTATGTGATTCACGGGTGTTGCTGCCTCTGTGTCATGTGAGCCAGTGCCGCATGAACACATCCTAAGGAAGCCAGAGCGGTCCCTTGGCCTGGGATTGGTGGGACGGCTCTTACACATATCATTGTTCCCTCCCTCCCACTGCATCTCTCAGTTGCTCTTCTTTTCTTCCACCTTTGACAATGGGAGAAGAAAGAGAAGTAAAATCCGTACTTAAAAAGAAAATAATGAAGCAAGTAAAACAAGTTAATGTTTTGTTTGCTGCTTAGTTGGCAAAATTATCAACTCACTAAAAGCTTATTAGGGCAGATAAAATCTACTGCTAAGGAATAGGTTTACTAAAAAATATACACAGTATTTCAAAGGAAAAGGTTGTTTGAGTTTAAAATTTCAGGTATCGGCCTTATTAAATCAGCTTTCTGATTGGAAAATCTCTCTGGTTGGAAAGAAAACCTGGGTGTTTTTACTTACCCTCTTTTTTCCTTCAGCCTCACTTGGTCTCTCCGTAGAGTGGATTTTGGAACTAAATGTTGCCGATTTTGACTTTTAAGATCCCAAACATTGATGGATGGAGTAATCCTGTGAATTTCATGGTCTTCATTAGACACCATGTGACTAAAACACTTGAAATCTGAATTCAGAAACAAATTCACATTCTAAGTGCGTTGGGAGTTGTGTGCACCTTCCCACATGATACTTTTCTCCTCTCTTTAAATTTAAACTTAACTTTCTTTGTTTCGAGAAGAATCAAGAAGCAATAACACAGAACCAAGTGGAAGCCTTGCAAAGAGTATTGGGGGAAAATTGAATTCGAGAACAACAGGTGAAAATGACAAGTAGTAATAAGAATACTGAATATCAGAAAATAATAGCCATTAAATGCAATTCCGTACCCAGATGGGTCCTAGGGGGAAAGTCATCCCCACGGTGGTTTGCAAGACAAGCTCCTGGCAGAGAGAGATGGCCAACACGGCTTTCTTGTAGAAAGTGGGTCTTTCCTGTGGAGAGTTGCAGGGATTACCTCTAAATGGATTAAAGGGAAGTACTGCAGGAAAGAAGCCTGCATTTTCTGATCTGCGATTCGATGAGAGGCCCAGCCCAAGTGCCCAGAGCCATTAGAGGGGCGGAGCTGCCCTGGTGCGTATGTAAGGCACCAGCAACACAGCCTCACAGGGAGCAGCACCCCTCCCACAGGCCTCGGCCTCAGGGTTTTCTGAAACGGTTTTAAGACCCTGGATTAGCTTTGGGCAATAGGAGATGCACAATGACAGTCTTGGTTTTGATTTTTCCCCCTTCTGCTTCAAATTGGCCATGAACGCACACTGGTCTGTCATTAGGCAGGGCTGAAACGGGCATGTCTTCCCTCCGTGGGAGGGTCTGGCAAAGGAGTCAGAAAAATTACACAGCAGCACTGGACTCCGTCCAGCTCACCATTCTCAGCCCATTTCTCTTCTTTTAGCATCTGGGAGACTCTGACAAATGCAATTCTCTACTCCCCATACAGAAGGGGAAAACATTGTTCCAAGACCCTCCCATAGCCAGTGGTGTGTTTGACATCAGAAAATCAGCGTGTTGTGTCCTAAAGTTGCAAACATTCGGGAACGAATATCATTACAGTTCTGACTGTCGGAGGCTATGGAAGGTCAGTGCAGAAGGGATGTTTGTAAAAGGCTCTTGCGCTGGTAGGAAGTCAGCATGTACCTGGGATAGAAGGGAGCCCGATTCCCAGAGAGACCCCTTCTGAGAATGGCTAAGTTTGCCAGTAGTTTGAGGACAGAACTGGGAAAGGGCAGGAAATGAGGGGAAGGTGGAAAGAAAACATTTTCTGCAACTCTTGCCTCCCTGGGTGACTCCCCAATGGTCCCTTTCAAATTGCCACAGATGATGTAGAATTGCTCCTACCTGTAGGGACTGATTAGAATAGAGATCATGCTCATTAAGTTACAGATGACACCAATCTGGCATGATCTGTAGGGAGGACTGTGGAAAGGGTGATAGGGAGGAGAGTGATTCCACTGGATGGAATATGATTCGAATTCAGAATCACTTTGGATTAGTGGTGAAAATCAAAACACGTTTATCTGCGGGTGTTATAAAAAACAATCTCCTGGGAACAAATGCAAATATCAGAGGATAAAAGCACTCAGTGGTAGAGGATGTCTGCTCGAGTGTAGGATGGGCACTCATGGGATTGAAACTGCTTGCGGAGGAGCCCTCTCTCAGTCCTGCCCTGATTCTGTAAGGTGGCCAGGCTCAGGTCACCACCCCCATGTTGCCACACCAGGGCCCACCCTGAAGCTGCCCAAGCACCCCACTGATGGCTGTGCACCAACTCCAAGGAAAGCTGCTCTGTGAGCCTCATGGGGACTCATGAATTATTTTGGAAGCTGGGTTTCTAAGGAAACAGAAGGCACCACCCTGCATCAGCACACCCAACACCTTAGCCAAGGGGGATAACTGCAGGGCACACTTGTCTCAGCTGAATTAGGCGAAACCCTCTAGCCCTGTAAAAACCCACAAAGGGTGTGGTGGTCTAGGCTTACAAGGACTCTTCTCTGACTCAGAGAGGCCAGCCGGTTGTGAAGTCTTGTATTGTGGCCGAAGGACCAAGCCCCATTCTGGGATGAGTTGAAAAGAGCTGCAGGTAGGATAGCCTTAGTCATTCTCTCACTGTGGAGGGACTTCCTTTCTGGGAGCCCAGAAGAACAGGCAAAACCTAGAAGCCTTTCGAGGGTCAGTAAGAAAGAGAAAAGGAGGTTATTTAGTGGGGGTAAGGAAGCTGGGGGGGAGTCACTGAAAATCGAGCAGTGCAAGGTGTAATACTGCTCTTTGCACACTACCTGTGTGCTGAGAACTGTCGGGTGGGTGGGGGCAGGAGGGAGGCACTGCACATGCAAAATGCGGGGCACACATCCTGGGCTGTGACGGAAAAAATATGATTTTCCATCCTTAATTAGGGCTGGAAAGGGGGAAATTGATTTAAACATTAAACATAGGGGATTTAAGTTAAACTCTATGTTACTGAAAAATGTCTGTCCAATGACCTGAATACTAGAATACTCTGAGGTGTGCTGTCAGTCAAGCATTTTGTGTGTGTGTGAACACCACTGTTAATACGACTGAAGACGGTCTGCAGACTGTCCATCCTGTCGCTAATGGTATACAGTCATGTGCCACATAACTGTGTTTGGGTCACTGGAAGCCGCATGTATGATGGTGGTCCCGTAAGATTATAATACCATATTTCTACTGTACCTTCTCTATGTTTAGATCATAAATCCTTACCATTGTGCGTTTTCTGTTTGCTTGTTTTTTGCAAGGCGAGCATGAAACAAAGTTTATTGAGGAAGGGCAAGATAGGTTCACAGAGGAAGAGCAAGATACATTCGCCACAGACGATGAACTGCACCCCGTCCCCCCACCCCATCCCCGTCCTAACAGAAGGGCACCACTGTGTCACAGTTGCCTACAGTGCCGCAGTCACATGCTGTACAGGTCTGTAGCCTGGGAGCCGCAGGCTGTCCCACACAGCCTAGGCGCGTAGTAGGCTGTACCACGTCGGCTCGTGTGAGCACATGCTGCGATGTTCACACAACAACAGAATCCCCTAATGATGCATTTCTGAGAACACATCCCCATCGTTACTTGAGGCACAACTGCAGTTGCACGGATAAGACCGACAGGGAGAATCGTGTCATGGCACAGGACCCTCTGGAAACTTCCTTCCAAGAGGACTGTAAACGTAGACTGGAATCTATCAGTGTGGGGCCATTTTAGACGTGGACCTGCTCAGTGTCCCAAGCCCGAGCAGGGGGGGAGTAGGGGACACACTGGATGGAACGGTTCTACCTGCCAAGGAAACTTTAAATTTCTGAAGTTGAGGTGGACAGTCCCATTCATGCGTACCCCCTGCAGAGTCTTGAAGTGTGACAGCTCATAATGGGCACCCATAAACACAGACCTGGGAGCTCCAATGCCTGAGCCAACAAGGCCAGGTGCTTTCCACAGAGGTGGCACAAGCTGCGCGGAGCTCCCCCCACTGCCCACCCGACAGGGAAGATGTGGAACTTACAGCGACCCATTCACATGCAAAAGCATTTTATTTTTACCTTTAAATGGAGGTACTAAAAACAGTGTTAAAAGTGGGGGACGCTTAAGAAGTGCAACCTTTTATTCTGAATAACAATTAGGAACAGTTAGGTATCAAATCATCTAAAATGTTTCTTTTGCGGGAACGCAAATGCTGTATAGCACACGCTTTTCAGAAGAGTGGAGAGTGGGCAGTGACAATGAGGAAGTGCCATCAGTCATTATCTTTCCAAAGCGCAGCCATTTCAGATACACTACCGTAGTGACAATCTGCACTTTAAAAGCCACCTCTCCTCTGCAAAACACACACCTCACTCTTCCTGCAGGCAGCCTGGCTATGTGTGCGAAATGGGCATCTTTTCACAGTTTCTTTTTTTTTTTTTTGAGACAGAGTCTCACTCTTTTTGCCCGGGCTAGAGTGCTGTGGCGTCAGCCTAGCTCACAGCAACCTCAAACTCCTGGGCTCAAGCAATCCTTCTGCCTCAGCCTCCCGAATAGCTGGGACTACAGACATGTGCCACCATGCCCGGCTAATTTTTTCTGTATATTTTTAGTTGTCCGATTAATTTCTTTCTATTTTTGGTAGAGACGGGGTCTCGCTCTTGCTCAGGCTGGTCTCCAACTCCTGAGCTCAAACAATCCGCCCACCTCGGCCTCCCAGAGTGCTAGGATTACAGGCGTGAGCCACCCCGCCCGGCCTTTTCACAGTTTCTTAGGGAGCAAAGAGTAAATAGTTCTCAAAGGGTTAAGGTTTATTAGGAAGGTGTGACTGATTAGATTCTGTCGGGCAAGACATCAAGAAGCTAATGAGGGTGCTGAATAGGCCGCGTGTGAAGCTGCCGGTGAGATAGCAACATTCCGGGATGGAAGGGCAGCCAGACCCCAGGCTTGCGGTGGGGTTTGCCGTCTCTGCGTTCTTCATTCTGCCGGGATTTGGAAGGCTTTCAGAATGTGGTGAGGACATTTTTTGTTGTTGTTGTTGTTGTTGATCAAGGATTTCTGAATCTTGGAAGGTAGTGGCCTTGATTATGGATAGAAAAAAAGTAAAATGTCTTTCAAGGCATGGTTTTGTTATCTGGACTCAAGCAAACGCTTATGTAAATCCCACCCCCATGAGAAGGAAGGAAATTTGAGGGAGTATCTGTTAAGATTTATCATATGGAGTCCTTGGTTTCGCGCCTGATTTTGCCACTCCTTACCCACCCGTCCACCCACCCACTTCCTTCCCCAATCTCAGGAGAGTCACAGTAACCAATTTGGGGTTTGTATTTAACACCTGCAAATCTTGGCTAAGAGACCTCCTTCTTTTCTCCTTCACCACCGCTTTCCCTCTCACCGATCCAAACACTTTGAGTCAGTGCTTCCCAAATCATGCCGCTGAAAAGAGGGCGGAAAACTTTTTGCATCGATATGGCAAAGGCCCAAGATGTTTGTTTTCAGTTGTCTTAGTTGGTCACCTTGCCTCAAATTTCGATAATACTTTTTGAAATAAGCAGGAGCTAGCTTCTCACAAATGTGTTGGGCCTCACTCTGCCACACCTGGTACTCGGCAGAAGAGGGCCCCACCTTCTTGGCTATAATAATTATAAGATCTCCCACTAGGAGCCAGAGACTGTGCTACTGGGTGTTTTCCATGATCCGATTTAATCCTCAAACATATGCATGAAGAAGAGATGGTATTTATATACTTTACAAAAGAGAAAACTGAAGGTCAGAGGAACAAAGTAACTCCCACAGGTGCAGAGGGGCCTGCACCCCCAAAGCCTCCTCCTCCCCTCTGCAAGAGGGCAGAGAATTCCCAACCCTCAGATCCACCGTGAAAAGGGCACCATCATAGTTAAACTGCCCCACAGGTAACTGGTCTTCCTTGCCTTCGTGTTTCTACCTGGCATCGTTCAGGAGGGCACAGAGCACGTGCCAGGTCAGTGCTTGTCAAATTGAATGAGTTTACAACTTTTATAAACATTACTAAGTGTGGTATAAGGAAGCAGTTGGATGGGCCCAATTAACAGACACTTCTAATATATAGCAAATATATTACTAAATAATCTTCTCTTGTAAGTTCTTACTTTTATCGCTGACTTATCAGAATCCAAAGGGCAAGTAACAAATTGGATCTGGTGGCTGCCTGGGCATGAGAGGGGCTGATCCATTGCAGGGCTCTCCTCCTCCTCCCCTGTGCCGAGCGCCCTCCCTGTTTCGCCCTCACATTACACTGAGATCAACTCTTGCGAGACTCTCAACTCCCGAGGTTTATCCCTCCTTCCTTCCTTTCCTCTCCACGGCCACAGTAACACATCAGAGGGCAGCAGCCTCAGGAGCCCGGTTCCCTGCCTGAGGATCAGCCTGAGTCTGGTAAGAGAGGGGTGGTGACATCAAGCTTTCCTGTGGAAAATAAAAAGTGCTGGCCCTTGAATACATCTCAGTACGTAAGTGTTTGGAGTGAAACACTGGGTCGTTCACCCTCCCTTCCCTCTGGCTATCCTGGGTGTCTTGTTCCTGCATCCAGTGCTTTTTCAGTTATGCTGGGAAGTTAGGATCCCATAATTTCAAACCTGGGGGGCCTTGGCAAGCATACAAGGCGGCAGTCACCCATCCAATTGGTTCCTCCACACTCAGGCAGAGAGGGTCCCAGCCCACCTGTTCCACCACGGCCACGTGGTGCATGTTCATGGTAGACTTCTGGAGCTCTGCTTTCTAATCCTGCCAAGTGAGCCTAAGGGTAGAATTTTCAGAGTAGGGTAAAAATTACCACTGGAGACCTATGAGGGAGCAAGTTCAAGGGAGCATAAAGTGGGTAAAAACATGGCCTTTGGAACCAGCCTGGCCTAGGTTAACTCCCAGCTGTGCAGCCTTGATCAAGTTCCTTTGCCTCTCTGAGCCTTGAGGCTTCCTATCCATAAGCTGGAGAAAGTAAGGCCCTACCCGCTACGTTTCTGTGCTCCTTTCCATTCAGGGTCTTGTAGCTCTGTAAATCATTTTACTTCCCTGAATATTAGCCCTGAGGGATGTCATTCAATTCACTTTATTTTCTATTCTTAATTATATACTCATTTATATCAATGTTTCATTACTATATAACATATAGTGATTATATGTTAATATTTTAGCATATTAAAAATTAATAAATATTGATAGAATATATCTAATGAATACATATTGGTGTCTATTATGTGCAAAGCATGAAAATCAATATTGGCCTATGTTTTGTAACTCAGGTGACTTAAGCAGTTTGACCAAATATTCAGGCTTGTTTGATAATTGTAGTAGCAATGTATTACAAATTAATTTGAAGACTAATTCCAAAATGTGATAAAAGGCTTTGAAGACAACTGAATCCTGAAGAAGGGTTTAGGTGGGCAGAGTCCCAAAGTGGGAGCGCGTGGCCGTGAGTTTGGAAAACAGGGCTGTAGTTGGTGTGTGGAAAGAAAAGGAGCCTGTCTTCTTCAATCACTGAATTTCTGTTCATAGTCATTCAGTGAAATATAAAATATGTATGGAAACAACTTTCCTATAAATCTTTTCTTTCCTCAGAGGACTTTAAAGGCGCAGTCTCCCCAACATCAAACGTTCCTGTGAAAAATTAAAAATCCAGTCAATCAACCAGCTGTTTCTAAATATACAAAAATATGGTACAAACCATCTGAGTTTTTGCTTTTTGGTTGGCGAAATATATCAGTTAGACACAGCCTAAAGCACATTATGCTCACAGCTCACTGAAGAAACAACATTCCTGGGTATTAAGGGGAAATATTAGCAGCAAAATTCTTCCATCAGGCGGCTCAAGTGCAACCTGTGCTCAGAGCAAACCCTCTGGTGACATGAGCCTGGACTCTGAGTCTGAGACGGAGATCTGGGCTGGAAGCCCCACAGTGCAGTGAGCCTTCTGTGGGCTTCTGGGCCAGAGACTCTTCACCTGTCAAATGACAGGATGGGACAGAGCGAGCCATGCTTTCCAACTCCATTGTTGTCATCCCATCGCATGGTGAAGATGGCCCATAGCTGAGGGAGCAAACACCTGCCAGGCTCAATGTGGGACAAGAACAGCCAACCGCATTGCACCCCAAGACAACGTTCTCAGGCTTATTCACTTAGTGGCAGAATTAGTGAGGAGATGCAGCTTTTGAGCAACTCTAGTCATTTTAGTATTTAATAATCCCAGTTGTGAAGACATGGCCATGGAGGAAATTCATGCTTTAGACCGAGACGATGGAAGATGAGGAAGAAGATGGAAGAGGACAGCTTTCAATGAGAGGTTTACTGCACCAAAGACTGTATGATTTGACTCAAGAATTGGTCACCGGCATTAATGTTATTTCACCAAATTCAAATGGCACACTTAGTCGTAGAAAACCCCAAATATGTAAGGAGGGTGTGGTTCTGAAGAATTAAGTTTTATAGACAATGCACAATATATACACTACTTCCATATGCACCAGCTTATGCTTGAATTTCAGGACCCCCTGAGTCACTCAGTGGTGACTCACTACAGATTGGCAACGATAAGCTAGAAACACCCCTACAGTGAGGAAGGTCCCCAGGGATGGGTCCGTTGTGAGTGCGAGAGCTTATGCTTTTGCTCACTCTGGGTCTGGATGTTACCTTGAAAAAGTTTGGGCCAACATTCTGGGGAGGGAGCTGTCTGAATCAGCTCTTTGGACTGCAGAGAAGACCATGCCACTGGGGTGTGGCCATGCGGGGGAAAGGAAGCAGGTCCCTGGGCACCTGCAGAGGGCAATGGTTGACCTTCTATTTAAGGATAAGAAACGTCTTGGACCAGAACTATCCATACAGACTCTGCATTGTTTTTGATGAGGATGGTAATTGTGCTGACTTCCCTGAGTAGGACAAGGATTAAAAGACACAGTATGTGCAAAGGGGTTTGTACTAGGTAGGTGCTTAAATCATGCTAGCTCCAATGGCATAGCTATACATACGCTATATTATATGAAGTTATACAGATAGAGGGATTAGCATGTTGATTATGCAAAACTTTTGCTGTAGAGAATGAGGGTCAGCCAGTGGGTTCCAGAATCTGACTGTTCCAGTGGAGATCCTGACTCTGCCAACTAGCTGCATGGCCTTGGGCCTGTTCCCCAGCCTCTTGGGCCTCAGTGTCCTTGTGTGTACAATGGTGTTTTGTAAAGTCTCTGTGAGGACTGAACGGGGTCCGATACGAACAGCACAGGAGCTCTACCCGGCACACAGCAAAAGTTAGGCATTATTAAACTAGTAAATCAATAATTCTATGTAGAATCATCCCTCACTGCATTTGCTGTACTCAAACAACACTTTGAGGCCGGGCGCGGTGGCTCACGCCTGTAATCCTAGCACTCTGGGAGGCCGAGGCGGGCGGATCGTTCTGAGCTCAAGAGTTCGAGACCAGCCTGAGCAAGAACGAGACCCCGTCTCTACCAAAAATAGAAAGAAATTAATTGGACAGCTAAAAATATATATA
>RJWJ010014015.1:7278-38829 GCA_004363605.1 Indri indri | reverse complement strand
GGCCGGGCGCGGTGGCTCACGCCTGTAATCCTAGCACTCTGGGAGGCCGAGGCGGGCGGATCGTTCTGAGCTCAGGAGTTCGAGACCAGCCTGAGCAAGAGCGAGACCCCGTCTCTACCAAAAATAGAAAGAAATTAATTGGTCAGCTAAAAATATATAGAGAAAAAAATTAGCCGGGCATGGTGGCGCATGCCTGTAGTCCCAGCTACTCGGGAGGCTGAGGCAGTAGGATCGCTTGAGCCCAGGAATTTGAGGTTGCTGTGAGCTAGGCTGACGCCATGGCACTCGCCCCAGGCAAGAGAGTGAGACTCTGTCTCAAAAAAAAAAAGAAAAGAAAAGAAAAGAAAATTAACCCTGTTAATAAAGGAAATCTCACTGGAAATACTTGGTTCCAGGAGGAATTGTTCTTAGACACTTTGCTCTGTTTCACTGCCAGAATTGGCTTGGTGGGATACATTCCAGAGAGTACTAGGGAACCGTAACACTGTTTCTCTGGTAATGCCCACATTAATTATCTGCTTATCTTAATTATCTTTGCTTCCAGGCATCATTGTGTGGCTTACTTTGATTTAAGTTGGACTCCTAATTGTATATTATAAAGAACATTGTAAACAGTGTTTCTCACGCCTTTTTTTTTTTTTTTAATTTACCCCCATGATTCTTACTGGGGTGGGGTAATAGTCGTGGTATTAAAAGAACTTAGAAGAATGACCTAGGGAATTGCTTCAGACTGTGAAAGTCTTACGCCAACCTCTTACCCTGCTAATTCCAAGATGCCACTTCTCATCTCTGGAAAAAGTCATATTCTTTAAGCACGGTAAGAAAAGAAGGAAAACCCAAAAGACCAAAAATAAAGGTTTTAAACTCACCAGAGCATAAGTGCAAAAGTTTGCACTAGTTTCAGAGTGCTAAGGTAGATCAGACTACTGTCTGTTGTTCAATCTGGTCATCCTTGTCTCTGTTACCCTCTTTATCTTGACCTTAATGGAAAATATACCTTTGTACTCATGCAACTCAATTAATTTTTTTTTAAAGAAAAAATTTACTATGAAAGCAACACAGAAAATTAAAACATAACACAAAAAGTAAATCCAAAGTTAGTTTTCTTTGGCACTCAGATTGTTCTGGGTAGAGAAGTTTTCCAAAGGTTTTTGTCTTTTCTGATACGCGTTTAGTAACTTTTTATTGACAGATTGTAGTTTCATGACATGTTACTTTGTTAGAAGCTTTAATAATCAAATTTAGGAAAAGATTAAGAGACAAAGTAATATGGATAGAAATTAGATAAAGGATTTTGAGGCTTGGAAAAAAAGTAGTAGCAAAGTGTGTATAAAATCTCTTTGTGGCAGAGTAGGCTTCATGTTCAAGAAGGAGCCTGCTAAATGAAGGGCGTGAGCCGTGTCTCATCCGCTTGTAGAGAGCTCCTTTGTCTCTCAGTCCTTCAAGGGCAATAGTGTTGTGTCTGGAGAATAAAGAACTAGGTTCACATTCTCCTCTACCCACAACATGGGGATAAAAGGCCTAAATTAGGCTTCCTCCAGGGCTAGAAGAGGAATCCTAATGTGATTTAAGGGTCTCTTTGTCCATTGTGTCACTCTAGCTCCTCATTGGCTTGCTAATGAAGCTTTTTGTCTTAGATGAATAGGTGTTTAATTCTGCATTCAAATGGCCTCATCTTGGTAAAATTTTGCCATTGATAATCTTCAGTTCTAGTGAAATCAAGTAATTGGGCACAATGTATAAAAAAATCAAATTCACTGCTATTTGGTACAAGGCCATTGGTGGTAAAGAGGTCAGGAGAGTTCTGAATTCCTGAAGAGAGCTGGCAGGGAGAATCCTGCCTATGTGAAGGAAACAATACTGAATGAATTGGCCCTATTCACAACCAAGGGGATGGGCACAGAGGAGTTGTGCCTGGAGGTATTTTTGTCTTGCCTGGGCAATAGCAGTGCTGCTTCCTTGACTTATGAAGACTTTAATATACACTTCTGTGTGTGTATATACAAGATATTTAATCTCTTACTTATATTTATGGCATTTGTGCTTTAATGTTTGATTTCTTCCTAAGTTTGTATGAGCAACAATTTAAAATATGGAATTATTACCTTAAAGTTCATAGTTTTTTAAACTATTGGAGACTGTTTCATGAATGTATCACAAATGATAAATGTAGAAATGTTTATTGAAGCAAATTTACCTTAAAAGTAGAATAATTTTCTACTATGCTATGTAGAATGTTAATTCCACAAGTTTTTAATAAGTATTTCATGAAGAAGTTCCATAGTTAAATAATTTAGAGGAATATTGTTTGCTTAAATATAAAGTCAGTATAAAAAACAATTTTATTTTTTATATACAAGCAACAAAAAACAGAATTTAAAAAAATCACAGTAACATGATAAAACATAAAATATGTAAGGATATAAGTGCAGTAAAATGTTCAAATCTCTATACTTAAAACTACAAAATACCACTAGGAGGAATGAAATAATACTTAAATAAATGGAAATGCATATCACATTCATGGATTGACAAAATGACAGTTCTCCACCAATTGACCTATAATTCAATGCAATCCTAATTAAAATACTAACAGGCATTTATTTTGATAATGACAAGCTGATTCTCAAATTTATATGGAAATACAAAGGGCCTAAAATAGCTCTAATTTTTAAAAGGATAAGTTGGGTGAGTCACACTAACTGATTTAATGACTTGTAAGGCTGCAGAATCAAGACTATGGAGTTGGTGTAAGAAATATAATTAGCGAAATTGAACAAAAAGTCTAGAACAGAGCCACACATACATAGTCAACTGATTTTTGACAAAGATGTCAAGGTGCTTCAATAGGGAAAGTCACTTCAACAAATTGTTCTGTAATAGTTGGAAACATTTATTAGAAAACATTAAGCTTCAACTTCCCCCTTTCATCTAACACAAAAATAAATTCAAGATGATCAGAAACCTAAAGTTAAACAAATCTCCAGACATACACAACAACAAAGTTGAATCTCACAAAACATGTTGAGTCACAGAAACCATTTATGAAAGATTATAATACTGTGTGATTCCTTTTATCTGAAGTTCTAGAACAGGCAAACCTAAGTTATGATAATGGAAATCAGAACAACGGGAAAGAGCAAGAGGGACAGTGGATGTACAGTTGTATAAATGTGTCAAAACTCATTAAGCTTTACACTTAAAATGTGCATGTTGTAGTAAGTACATGAATTATGCCTCAATGAAGACCAATTTCCTTAGAAATAATGTCAGATTGTGCATGTTGCCTGTGTATCCATAGGCAGGCACGTCACTAGCACTGCTTTAAAAACTTAGGCTGCCTCGGAACTTTATGTATCACAGTTCTCCAGAGACAAAGAACCAACAGTATGTATGCATAGAGAGATGCTACTTGATTGTGGGAGCTGGAAGTCTGAAATCTGTAGGGCAGGCCAGCAGGCCGGAAATTTGGACAGGATTTCTGTGTTGCAGTCCTGAGGCAGAATTCCTTCTTTCTGTAACCTCAGTCATTGCTCTAAAGGTGATTCAACTGCTTAGATGAAGACCACCCACATTATGGAGGATAATCTGCTTTACTTAAAGTCAACTGATTGCAAGTGTTAATCACATGTGAAAAATAGATTGGTCTTTGACCGAACAACTGGGCACCATAGCCTAGCCAAGTTGACAAATAAAATTAACCATCACACCTATGATTGTGGGAAATATTGCATAATTCAATTGGGAAACTGAAGGCATTCTAGGGAAAGGAACATTCCAAACTGAAGCAAGATGGCTTATGGTTTGCAATTAAGACACATAGGCTATCTTTATAGTCACCACTATCAGTCATGTCAATGAAATGAACAGTATGTCCAGGTTTATGAAATGAACTGTGCCTGGCTGAGGAGGAGAGCTATCATTCCCACCCAAATACTAAGCCTCAAGGGGAGAGCAGATGCCTCTATTGTTTCACCCTCATCAGCTGCACCGTCCCGTATAGAAAAATTACAAATGAAATTACATAAATTTCAGAACCGTGTTTGAATCACATTTACTAAGGGGAGACTCACTTGTTTCTTGAACCACTCTGTAAGTTGAGCAAGAGAGATTTCATCCCTTTTTCACAGATGAAGGATCAGAAACACTACAATATAATGATTTGTCAAAGATTTAATCATTTAAAAAACATTCACAATGCTGGGCATTGTTTTAGAAGCTTGGAATGCACCAGTGAACAAGTCAGACAATCTCTGCATTTGTGGAGCTTACATTGTATGGGTGGGAGAGAGTAAAAATAATACAAAAGAAAAGTGTAATAGAAGGATAGAAAGTGATGGCTGCTAGGGGAAAAAAATGAAGTGGAATAAGGAAAGGGAAGAGGCCTTCAGAATCCCAGATGGGGGGCGTTGCCTCATTAGGAAAATGGCATTTAGTCAGATGTTTGAAGGAGCTGAGGGAAATGGCATGGCAGATACCCTCATGTGTAGGATGCAACTGGTGCAAAATCCCAAAACCTGGTGACTAAGACTACAATTCTGATTTTATGTAGTTTATTCTTTTAGTAAGTGTTCAGCACACTCTCTCTGCAAGCATAGTGCTGGGCTATGCAGCTACAACAGCACAAACACTTTAGGTGCCCAGGAAATTTTTAATACCTTCCTCTTTTCACCTCAGGAGTGATTTCTAAACCATGAGCAACAAAGCTGTTACTGAAGTCCTCAAATCTATTTTGTTCTCAGAATTTTCTGTAGAAAGGAAATATATTATTTTCAAATATATAGATGTTATAATTATTAATTTAAAGACATTTATAAATTTATGATTATCATTATGAATTATTCAATAGATAAATACTGAAAGTTCAGCTGAGTGCTATAGTCTGTGAGCAATTCTGAAGTTGCAAAATGTCTTCATTCTTGAACGTGTTGGGATAACCTCTGCTCTACACTATGAGATCACCAGTTCTAAAAGCCACTCTAAAAATTTGTGATTTCTAAGAACAAGGGGGGCCTTTGAAAGTTTTTTAACTGGAGGAATAGCATGATCGGACCTGTCTTCTTTGGAAGATTGCTTTTCATTGTCAGTTATCTACTGGAAGCCTAATGGAATAAGTCTATTGAGGAATGCTTGTTGTTTAATTATAATTTGATTCACTTTGTAACACAGTGATATAAGCTATAGCGTACTTTATTTGTTCCCTTTACCTAAAACAGCTTCAAATCACAATTTTTCTGCATTACACATTATATGATTCAGTATTTCCAAATTAGAGTTGTCTTCTATTAAAAGTCAACAATTGAAAAATAGCTTTATAGTTTAGCTCTGCCTGGACAACTTCAAATGAAAGGACGAGAACTATTAAGATGGACACTTGTGAAGGTATATGCACATGCTAGCAAACAGACATCTGGTTTATATGTCTGCAAGTTGGTTTGGCATTTAAAGTCTGGATGAACTTTCATTGGAGCCTCATGTTTGAAAGTTTACTTTTGTGTTTGAACTTTTTAATTTGATCTTGGTCAACTTTGATAAACCAGAGAATTTTATGAAAGATTTAAAAATATGTATTTACCATCAGTAAAGGACCTTCTACTGTTATTTAAGACTGACTGGTTTTAGAGTAAATACTTTTTAAGAGAATTGAGGAAAAGAAAGAAGGATAGCAACATATTCAGATTTGATAGGCTAAAGCAATTATATCTTGGTGAAGGATTTCCCAAACCTGCTATTTACCTTGGATATTTTCACTTGGGATTCTCCATGTGTTTTGTATTTTATTCACATACAATAAATATTCTTTCCCACTCAGAAGAACCATTCCTTGGTGATTACTGCTAGTCTCCAACTCATTTCTTAACACTGACTAAATACGTACTCTTGATGAATTGTCCTATATCATATTATATTTTCATCTTTGATGTTGCTCTCAGGCAGAA
The DNA here is from genome assembly GCA_004363605.1 of Indri indri. Classification (NCBI taxonomy): domain Eukaryota; kingdom Metazoa; phylum Chordata; class Mammalia; order Primates; family Indriidae; genus Indri; species Indri indri. The sequence continues at coordinate 32,890 of RJWJ010014015.1, read as the reverse complement.
TATCGTGTAATTGTAACAGTTGTGTTTAATTCAACCTGTGTGGTACTGGCAACATTACGAATATTCATTCTTTGGCAGGACTTATGCCTTTGGCTTTGTTGCTGATTCAGATTTTCCATGCATGTGGGTATGTGGTAGCTCTTGCTCAAACATCTAGATGCTCGTTTCCCCCTTGCCAGATGGTAAACATGCAGCCACAGTTTTCCAGACAATATTGTGGTCTGGTTAGAAATCAGTGTATTCTGATTTTTTTTTGTATGTGCACTTTTTAGCTCTGTGAATATTAAATAAGATTGGGCCACAGCAAAATGGTTATCCTGGGCCTAACCTGCTACTGAGAGTCCTCAATTTTTTACATTTGAAGTTGTTTTGTTCAGCCTTAGGGGATGCTTCCTTTGTTAATATACTGGTTACTAATGAGAAGAGTTGGGTAGTCTTAGCCACACTGTTGCTCAGATTTACTCTAGTCTTGATGATCCATAACAGCCATAGAGAAGAAATTGGAAATGTTAAAATCTATATGAGATTTCTGATCTATCAAGGTTGGGAGATGTTGAATAATGTTGCAGTGTGAGCTGTTCAGTCTGTGTTTAAGTTATCTTTTTACTCTTTCCTCTTTTTTTTTTTTTTTTTTCCGAGACAGAGTCTCACTCTCTTGCCTGGGGCGAGTGCCATGGCGTCAGCCTAGCTCACAGCAACCTCAAACTCCTGGGCTCAAGAAATCCTACTGTCTCAGCCTCCCGAGTAGCTGGGACTACAGGCATGTGCCACCATGCCCGGCTAATTTTTTTTCTATATATATTTTTAGCTGTCCAATTAATTTTCTTTCTATTTTCGGTAGAGACGGGGTCTCGCTCTTGCTCAGGCTGGTCTCGAACTCCTGAGCTCAGAACGATCCGCCCGCCTCGGCCTCCCAGAGTGCTAGGATTACAGGCGTGAGCCACCGCGCCCGGCCTTCTTTCCTCTTTTTTTGATATTTTGAGTAGAAGAAACAAAATTATGGTTCTTTATGTCTTAGAACTTGTTAAGCAACTTCTCAAGAAGCTAAAAGACTTGATGTATATTAATTATTTATAAAATACATTTGGATTAGAACAAATGACAGAATGCCAATGGTACTCTTCAAGTTATTTTTGTAAATGAGGCATATCTTTTGAAAGAAATGCACATGAAAGTAAATGAAAGGTAATATATATTATACTGTTTTTGAAAAGTTGGGCAGGTCATAATATTTACTGAGGGCCTACTGTGTTCCTGCACTGAATTTAGGTCTCTAGGGTCATCTGATGTTATACTTATAATGACTCTGACAGGGGAATTTATCACCAAGAGAATTACAGGTGAGAAAAGCAAGGCTTAGAGTTTCTGTAATTTGTCCATGGTCAGGCCGCTAGCAGACGCAGACATAAAATAGAATACAAAGTCAGTCTGATGTCTAAGCCTTTAATATAAACAACTACCATACTATATGATGCATTGTTTGAAAAATATATATTTCAACTAATTATCATTTCAATAAGTAAATATGGTTTTGAAACCATACTGCTATCTTTATCGTTGAATTATGCACTTTCTCTATTCCTCCTATATCCCCTCAAAACTACTGAATTGAGTATGGATCTACCAAATCACAATCATTTCTCTTTTTACAGAGCCTTAAATTATTTTTTGTGTTTTATGTATTTATATTGCCTTCATGGCATCTATAATTGTGCTGAACACATTGCTGATACTTGCTCTTTGTTGAATGAATTGCTTTGGATGTTTTAATGTTAATAGAAAAATAATATAGCAAGAATATTTTAAAATATTGATAAGCAGAAATTATGCTTGAAAAGGATCCAGGGAAATGCCCCATTTCCTATGTTTTTCTCTGTTACAATACTTATGCTAACATGGATTATTGGAAGGTTAATAAAATGCCTTTTTGTCTAAACTAAACAGAAAACTGTAAATATGCTTATTGGGCCATAATCCATAAATATTATTATGAAGTTCAAGTGTTAGGAACAGAAAATCCCCTGGAGATTTGTCTAAAGACTTCATGTATGTTTTCACTGTACCATTAGTAATTAAATGCATATGAATAGAACAGGAAGGAAACAACATGGTATATATCCTTAATGGGCCTAGGCATTTTTCTAAGTAATAAGTTAGGTAGCATGAGGGTAATACTTGAGTAAAGAAAACCTCATGCTTACCATTTTGGTTTTTAAGTCACTGAATAATATTTGATGCTAAATTATTTTATATTTTATTTTTAACTCTGCTATCATTATAAAATTAAAAAGGGAAAAGTTCTCTTTTCATTGATTATAGTATTTCTTTCAATGATTACTCTAAAATCTTTTCTGAAAAGTAGAAATTATGAAAATCTGGAAAAAAAGAACTTTCATTTAACTACGTCATGTTCATCTTTTTTGCACGAGAAAAAATTATAATAAAATTCTGTATTAAAGTTATTAAAAATCTTTTAGATCTTGTGTTTCAGCAGACTTTTGGCACAAGTCTCAATTAAACTCTGGGTAGGTAGAAATTGATTTAAAAATTGGTATGTGTGAGCAGGGCCCTGAAGCAGGAATCAGGGAGCCAAGGGCTGATGCTTCAGTAATAACTAATTTGGCTATGAAAAAATTAATACAATTCTTTGAGCATCAATTTCCTTTAATTAAAATGAGAGGCCCTGTTTAAAAAAAAAAAAAAGAAAAAAAAATGAGAGGATTGAAGTAGATGCTGTCTAGCTCCAAGGTTCTTAAATTATTTTGGACAGGTTAACGCTAGAGTTTTGCTTCGAATAATTTGTGAAATACTTCAATTATTTTACGCTTTGTTAGAGAGGGGCTTTGTACCCCCTAGGCCAACATATTAGGATATTATTCAAATGATGTTTACAAACTATAGTAACAATCTATATTGTGATTTTTAAAATCATTTTCTATTTAAACAAGGAATTTTACTGTGGCTTGTTCATCAACAGCCCAAATCCCCAAGATTAACCTTTTTGTATTTCATAAACTTCACTAATTAAAATTATTTTAAGCATATAATACTTGCTATAATTTCTCCAGGACAAAATTTTTTTTCTTATCCCTGTTAATGCTGCCTAACACCAATTAGTTGGCCAATTACAGAAGAATATTAAACAATGTATTTCAGCCAGATAAAAAGTGATTTTTTTTTTTATGAAATGAATGTAGAGTATGGACTACATATGTTTTTATTTATTTTTTAGTGGTGAATATTTATCAATCTTTATAGCAATTGAACATTAGGTTTACAGATTTAGAAATGAATATTGATGATAAAGTTACAACAGTTCTGTTACTCATTAGAGATTAATTACATTGTTTACATGTATGTATATGAATTATATGCATAATAGATTAAAAATCTGTAATTTATTTACTGTTAACAGAAAGGTTTGATTTATAATTGTTAGAGAATATAGTCAGGACTGTTTTTTTTCTTTGTATTTACTATAATATTTCTAAATATTTTTATTTCTTAGTATAGAAATATCTTAAGGGATGGTGTTATATGTGAAGGAAAGTAATTACACATAGATTGTGGAATATCAAGTATCACATCCTTGCATTAATTTATTAGTTTAAGCTGTTTTTTTAATTGAGCAAAGTGCTCTCTTATTTTCAAAAAGAATCTGATTCTTGAAAAAATGTGTTCTGACAGGATGGTTTGGATTATAGCGGTGAAAACCATCAATTTTATGTCATTAGTTTTGTGTTTTTGTTTGTTTTGGTGCATTTGTTTACACCTGGAAGCTGGAGATTAGATAAATAAGTCACATAAAAGAGTAACAAAATTCAAGAATTCAATCAGTTTAACATTATGTATATATTCTTCCACCTGTAGAATTTGATTTTGGTAATAACTAATGCGTGATAAAACATTCTAATATTTTATAAGAGCATTCTAGTGGATATTTATTATAGATATTAATTTAAATTTGCTTGGAAAGGAAGTATGCTTTTAAAGGTCTGTAGTATACAATGCTTTTTCCTAAGAAAAAGTTTTAAATATTTTTTAAAAATAATTCTCGCTTGTCTCAGTCCAGTGGTATATGTGCTATAAAAATTGTTCAATCATATAATTATTTTCTAAAAACTTTCCACAGAATTAAAGCTCATTAGAATTTCTGATCTTTGGTGAAGATCAAAACATGAGGAAAAATTATCAGTCTAAAGGCTTTATATTATAGTTTTCTACAAAAGGTGTATTTAAAATTACAGTGAAGATTTTCTAGTCATTTGTGTTACATCTCTTTCCCATTCTTTGAGATCACAAAATTATAAAAGACTTACTTTTTCACATATTAATAAAACCATAGAAATGTGGCATCATAGCAGTTTGGAGACAAATTTGGCCATTTTAGTAACATACAGTTTTGACGTTTTCCAGAAAAATATTAGTTTTGTAAATGTCTTTATTTTACTTTTGGGATATATCATATGTAGAAATAATTCCAGTAACCTATATTGACATTTTATGAGGAAGGGATTTTCTTAAATATTTACCATAGAATTTGCAGCTTTGTGTTTTTCTTGACAAAAAGCTGACTATAAGAATTAGAGAATAGGCATTTTGCAATGAAACTTCAGGCAATTTAAGAGTAAAGCTATAGAAAATGTTGTTAAAGAAATATATTCAATTTTATTATCTTCACATAAATTTTCAATAACTTCATACATTATTAAGCATAATGCTTGCCACATATGTATATCATGGGTGCGGAGAGATTAGGCAACCATGTATGGCTGGATCAATAAAACTACCATTATATTACTATTATTATCTGTGAAAGATAGCATCTTTCAATATGATAGTATAACAAATAAACTCATATAATGTATTTGTTGCCTTCTTATATTGTTATATATGATGAATCAACATTTTACCTCCCTCAGCCAAGTTTTGTTACTAAGGATTATAGAAAATTGTATTAAATATAAAAAGTTATGTTTCTAGTTCCCAGCTCTAGCTGTATATTAGAATCACCAAAAAGGCTCTCAACAAATACTGATGCCTGGATCCTATTTCAAACCAATTAAGTCGGACTCTCTCAGGGTAGGGTTAAGCAATGGAGTTTGTTTCTAGAATTCTTCAGGTAATTCTAATATGCAACCTAGGTTGAGGATCTCTAGTTTGTATGGTGTAAGAATATCCATAAATTATCATAGCATTTCGTTTGAATAAACTTTTATATATTTTCTGTAGGGCTATAGAGTTAAAAAAAAAACAGCAAACTTAAAAAAAGATTTCCTTTGACGTATAACCTTATGATTTTGATTGCTGATGTTCAGAAAGCATAGATTTCTTCATATAAATATATGTTAAGATGAATTCTAACAGAATGTAATGGATACAAGTATTATTGCTGGTCACTCTTTGGAAAATCTGTTGATGTAAATGAACATCATAAATCATTGACTATAGCTAAAAAAAAAAAAAAGACTTCTGCAAATACCCTTAGATGTTATTTATTGCATAAGTATGCTTATAGTGTATTAGTTTGCTGTAACAAATTATCACAAACCTAGTGGCTTCAAATAACACAGATTTATTATCTTACGATTCTAGAGGTCACAAGTCCTAAAATCAAGGTGTTAGCTGCATTCCTTTTTGAGGCTCTAGGGGAGGATCCCATTTCTTTCCTTTCCCAGCTTCTCAAGGCTGCTTGCATTACTTGGCTTGTGGTCCCTTCTTCCATCTTCAAAACACATTACTCCAATCTCTGTTTCCATTGTCACATTTCTCTAACTCTTACCCTCCTACTTCCCTCTTTTAAGGACTCTTAAGATTACTTTGGCCCTGTCCAAATAAAGATAATCCAGGATAATCTCTCTATTTTGAGATCTTTAACTTAGTCATACCTATAAAATTCTTTTTACCATGTATGATGATGTTTTCACAGATCCTAGAATTTGGACATGGACATCTTTCGGGAGGCTTTATTTTGTCTGTGACTTACAACCTTGAGCTATTTTTTTTTTTCAAAAGGCAGCATTTTTTGATTATCACAGGAATTCAGTGATAGAGTTTTAAAATAGAGTAGGACAGTGCAAAAAACACTTCAACAAAATCAACAATTGTTCACTAAACTATAAAACATGATATCGAAACATTTAAATCAGGAATGGATATTTTATTTCATTATTCCATATCAGCTTTCTGAATGTTTTATTATGAAGTTAGTATTTGATTTTTCAACATAGTGTCTACATTGAGGTAAGACTTGTGTGCCTGAGACACTCACAAGATGCACAATATTATTGTGTTTCTTTATCTCTCCATGTCTTCATATTTCTTGTCAATAAACGGAGACCAAACGAGATTTATGAAAATTTGATGCCTACATGATGCAATACGCTCAGTGTTTTCACATAGCTATAGTAATGTGGGAAATGCACAATTAATATTTGAAATTATTTCTATAGTAGATTTATATTTTTAAAAAATGCTTATGTAGACAATCTATTACCATCTATTTATAGTCTACCTTGGTAGATTTGTGTATCTTCTCAGTTGACATACAGTCATTGAATGCTTTTGTGTGTCCATCCTCTTATTTAGATACTTAGGTAGACATAACGTTATAAAAGCACTGATATTCCATCCTCAACTGAATATGCAATATCTTATTTTGGGGGCAAATTTAAAAGCAGTCTAAGAGGTATGGAAAAATGAGTTTTAGTTCAGAAGATAAAAGATTAATAAGTATATACGTATATATGCTACATCTGTTTCTCGAAACTGAAGCAAAATGATTTATCACACTATTTCCCAGTAATTCATGAAAGCATTTGTATGTGTGTGTGTGCATAAATAATTTCTGTAGTGTTCATATTCTACCAATTACTTTTTTTAAAATTCTAAAATGTTACAGATATAAATATGGATCTTAAGAAGTTCTGCTCAACAGATATTTCATAAGATTTTGAAATCACTAATAATCCATTTTTACCCATCTCCAGATGCCACCAGACAAATCACAGTAATTGCTGTACTGCCCTTTGTATATCTTATTTCCATATGTTACTGCTCTCTGTACATTCTACTTAGCTAGGTGCCAAAATCTTACAAGTAAGCACTCCGTCCAATCCATGAGCATGATATGTTTTTCTGTTTGTTTACATCCTCTGAAATTTCCTTCCTCAGTGTTTTGTAGTTCTCCATGTAGAGGTCTTTTATCTCCACCTCCTTGATTAAATATATTCCCTAGTATTTTATTTTCTTTGTTGCTATTGTGAGAGGTATTAAGTCTTTGATTTTATTCTCAGCTTGACTGTTGGCATATAGAAATGCTACTGACTTGTGTACAGTGATTTGTGACCTGAGAGTCTGCTGAATTTATTTATCAATTCCAGTAGTCTCTTGGCAGAATCTTTGGGGTTTTTTAGATACAAGATCATATCATCAGCAAAGAGCAAAATTTCACCTCCTCTTTCCCCATTTTGAGACCCTTAATTTCCTTCTCTTGCCTGATTGCTCTGGCTAGGACTTCTAGCACTATGTTAAATAGAAGTGGTGACAGTGAGCAACCTTGTCTGGTTTCAGTTCTGAGCAGGAATGCTCTCTATTTTTCCCATTCAGTATGATGTTGGCTGTGGGTTTGTCATGTATGGCTTTTATAATTTTGAGGTATGTTCCATCTATGCCATTTTGTTAAGAGTTCTTATCATAAAAAGGTGCTGGATTTTTTCAAATGCTTTTTCTGCATCTATTGAGAGGATCATATGGTCTTTGTTTTTGCTTCTATTTATGTGGTCAGTCACATTTATAGATTTACATATTTTGAACCTTCCTTGTATCTCTGGGATGAAGCCAACATGGTCATGGTGGATTTTTTTTTTTTTGATAAACAACTGAATTCAGTTTACTAGGATTTTATTGAGAATTTCTGCATCTATACTCATAAGGGATAGTAGTCTGTAATTTTTTTTTGTTGTGTCCTTCCCTGACTTTGGTGTCAAGTTGATATTGGCTTCATAGGATGAGTTGAGGAGGATTCCTCCTTTTCAGTGTTATGAAATAATTTCTTAAACATATGCACCAGTTCTTCTTTGTAGGTATGGTAGAATTTGGTCTTATCTGGGACTTTTTTTTTTTTTTTGGAAGATTTTTTTATTGCTGCTTCAATTTCGTTATTTGATATTGGTCTGTTCAGGAGTTCTAGTTCTTTCTGATTGAGCTTGGCAGATTGTATGTTTCCAAGAATTTGTCCATTTCTTCAGCATTTTCAAGTTTATGTGCATAGAGATATTTATGGTATTCAGAGATAATATTTTGTATTTCCATGGTGTCGGTCATAATATCTCCTTTTTCATTTCCGATTGAGCTTTTAGGGTCCTTTTTTTTTTTTCTATTTCTGGTTAATTTAGTGAGAGGCCTGTTGATTTTGTTTGTCTTTTCAGAGAACCAACTTTTTGTTTTATTAATCTTTAGGATTCTCTTGGAAACAATTTCATTTTGCTCCATCCCAACCTTAGTTATTTCTTTTCTTCTGCTGGGTGAGGGATTGGTTTGCTCTTCCTTTTTCAATCACTTGAGATGATTTTTAGATTGTTGAATTATGATCTTTCTGTTGTTTGGATGTAGGCATTTAAGGCTGTGAATTTTCCTCTTAGGACTGCTTTTACTGACTCCCATAGATTTTGATAACTTGTGTCCCCTTTGTCATTTAATTTGAAGAGTCTTTTGATTTCCATCTTAATTTACTCCTCAGTGCAATAATCATATAGCAGAAGGTTGTTTATTTGGTTTCCATTTGCATGGAATCTCTCATATTGAAGCCTGCTGCACCCAGGTCTATTCCCATGCTCAGATCCCATTGTGTTCTAGGGGAGAGAGCACTTGGCTTCAAGTCTCCTGGTATGTGTGGCTCAGGGAAGCCACAAGTCAGTCCACTCTTTCCCCAGCCTGGTACAGACATGGCACAGTGTACCCAAGAGCTCAGGATGTCTTTAGCTGCTGCCCAATCCCCACCATGCCTGTTGTGTGGTGTAGTGGCTCTGCACAGACTCCAGGCATGTCCCTGGTCTGACCAAGCAGAGGTCTGTGGGGGTGGTGGGAGACATCTTGCAGTTCAGTTCACACTGTTCCAGCAATGTGAACATGGCACCCCTGTGCTCTATCCTCCTGTTGTTGCCCATGCACTCTCTGATCTTGTTATGTGAATCACCCCATCACCTTTTTTTCCCCCACTCTGAGTGTCCCATGTTGCTTCTCTGTGATTTCACAGTGCTGCTTCAGAGAAGAGCATAAATCTGTATATAGGCAGCTGCCTGCACCTTTCTCTTCTTTCCTTGGGAGCAGCATGCTGGCAGTCTTCTAGTCCACCATTTTTTTTTCCTCCAACCATGAATTTTAATATCTAAGAAAATATCATTAGTCTCTTATGGAGAAAAGAATTCCTATCGTATTTTGTATTCATTCATAGCTTCTTAATACTTAAATTGATGTTTCTTAAAAGATCATCTACCCTGCCCCAGAATCCCTTATTTTCTTTTTAAATGTTCCTAAAATGAATTGAGATGGAGATTACCATGTAAGTATCTTGTGTTCATCATCTGCATGTCTATTCTAGAAGTATGCGAAGGTCACATAGGATAGAGAGGAGTTGCATAGTTCAAAATATTTATTATTATTCATAAATACTTAATAAAAAGAAAAGCTAATAAGTAGTCTTCATTTGTATATATTCTCAGAATGTGTGCTTATTCAGTACTCAAATATTAGCAACCCACTGTTTTGAAAAACCCAACAGATGTGACATGTATATCCAAATTTCATGTCTTCAAAGGCCATGTTCTTGGCTGACAGGGCTGTCGCTACAGTAAGAAATTTCCTTCTAGATTCCCTGTCCTTTCCTCTTTACCCCTTTCTTCCCTCACCACCTGGACTTCACTCCACATGTCACATTGCTCTGACTGTTCCTGCTCTGGGATGGAGCCCACCATTGCAGCTGCTCGATATCCACACTTTCCCTGTAGCTGAAGACCCAACTCCAGAACAATGAACATCAACCTCCTTATTTTCTGCTCTGCCTATTCTTTCTTGTATAATTTTCCAGTGTTCCTACTGCTCTTTCTATTGCAGGTGAGGAATTAGGAAAGAATCCTTTCTAATTACCAAGTTAAGAGTGTATAGGAGGTAGAAAAGCTGTCATATTGCCAGCTTTGGGAAGGAAATGAAGGAAGCATCCTTTTGTAAGCTCAAGTGAACCATAGGGAACTGAAATGTTTTTGATAGGAAGGAAATTATAGTACTATTCATAGCTTAGTTCATCTTTGTTATGTGTTTAAACCACTTGAAAACATTTATACCACAGTTATCAGAAGGATTGGTGGAAGAAAGGATACCAGTGAGCGAATGTACCTGTTAAAATGTGTAGTATTGTGTGAGTGTCTGGCTAGGGGGCAACGTGCAGAACCTCTGATAGAAAGCACTTCTTAAACAAAATGCATCCTTTGTTCTAAACAACTTATCTTAAATACTTTTAGATCTAGTTAGTGAGTTGAGGGAGAGCTAGTATAAAAAGATTTCAAACATTTATATCTCATTGTGTAAATTTTAATATGAATTAGTTTTAATTATAAAAGGCTGGGAAGTCAATGCTAAGTTACATAGAAGGTTGAAATACCATTTCAAATGCTGATGCTCTACAGCTGCGTCTTGACATACAGTAATAAGAGATTGAAAAATAAAGTCTTTTTGCTAAAAATTCATTCTGTAAAAATTTTTTGAAAGATATTGGATTCCAATATCTCTCATCTGGCAGTCTGTCACTTAATTGTTTGCTGATTAATATGCATGATTTTAATTGTTTACTTTCTGCTCTTGGAAAGTAAACAGAATGTGGGCAAATAACACTGTCAAGGAGGTAAACAAAGTCAATACGATAAATTAACAAAAGTAATCATGTCCTACTTTGTGGATTATTTGTGATGTATACATCCATATTTTGTTTGTAATGGCCTATTTTAATTTATTTAAGACCTAAAAATTCACTTTAACATATGGACTAATTAGCAATGCTAGCTGCTGGTCACACAGAAATTTAGAGCTTCCTAAAATCAGTGTATTATAATGTCTACAAGGAAAGTCTAAATTATTTTCTTACAGTTTAATATTAGCATTTGTATTTGTCTTCCTTTTTGCTCAATATAGTACTTCTTGTTTTTCTGGATCTATGGAGAATTATTTCCCAAAAATGACTATTACTGGAAATAACCTCATTTTAGCTAATTGTTCAGAAGAAGCACATAATTTTTATAGTTTTCATTCTTGATTTAGTCCTTGAGAGAAGCGCTAGTGGAATGCTGATACAGCATAGGATAGAAAGAACTTCGGTTCAGGTACAGGTATTCCTAGGCAACTGAGTCGCATTATGAGACACCTGGACATTGTCTAATAAAACTTATTTTTGTTTCTTGAATTTAGAGTTTAGTAATTCCTCTGTAAGCTTCCTACTTTCTCATTATTTGAGTAAGACTGCTTCCCTATGAATACTTAATATTTTGTAAAGTGACAAGATAATCACTTTACCAGTTTTTGAGAAATATTTCATTTAGATATAAGTTACCTTTCAGGTGCTCAGTTTTAGATTATGATTAGCAATGTTTAATTATGAAACTGTTAGACAAAATATAGGGTTAAACAATTGTATATCTGAGTCTTATTTTATCTTTTCATTTCTTCCAATGAGAACAGATTGAATTTTTCTACCTCTCAAGATTTCCTATCCTTACTAAATTTCCTTTTTATGAATGTAGTACATGGACTTTTTAATCTTCCCCTACAATATTTTCCTCTATGTGAATTATGTCTTACCTTTTATAAGTTAGGGAATATGTAAGCTAGGTATTGGATTGGACATAAGATGTAATTTCCACAGCCTTCTTTTTATTTATATAAGACAGGCATGATCATGCAATTCTGACAGCTTAAAAGTCATGTTTCTGAGAGTTGAATTTCAATTTCTTAAATCCTCTATGCCTGAAACCTCCCTAACAAAGTTTCCCATATAGATTCACACTGAATACAATTCGTTAATTGTGTGGGGTTGTGATTTTATTTGAGAAGCCCCCTCAGGGACCATTGCTTTGCCAGGTACTGTCAGCCAAATCTAATTGTAACTGCTTGAGTAGTTATCATCACCTCATTTGTTGAGAAACTTTGCTTTCATTAACAGTTGTGTAAATAAAAGGACATAGTATATGTTTCTTTCTCTCTTTTTCTCTTTTTTTTTTAGATTGTACTGGTTAACCTTAAACTTCATTCTGACTAAAATTGAACAAGAGAATTTGCTTGTACAGCCATTGAGTTTTCTTAGAATTTTAAATAGATGTCCTAACATTTATGACTAAATGGAGTTAGAACTCTCATGTTTTGATGTGTGTTCTTGTTTCTACAAGAATGTCAATGCTCACTTCAATGCTATGTCAATGATGCGTGTGTATATATTTTCACTCTTAATGACTTGTATCAATCTGGGTTCTTATTTATGCAGGCTTAATTAGACTGAAAACAGTGAAGCTAGGTATAAAAATATTAATGACTATCAATATTTTTACATTCTCTATTATACAAATCTATTCCAATGTAATACATATTATTAATGGTGTATAACTGATATTTGCGTATTTACACAAGGCACTAAATAGACAGTGTGAAATAAAACAATGTGATCCATTCTTTCTAGCAAGTTATGGTCTCTACTAGGAAAGACAAACATTGAATAAATAAAGTGGGATAAGAGAAGAGTAAGGAAAACCTCGTTAAGAATGTGATCTTTAAAGTTATATAGGAATTAACTAGATAAATAGATGGGAAAGAAACATTCAGGCAGAGGAAAGAGCTCTGAGGCAGAGTATTCATACATATTCAGGGAAATAAAAGAAGTCAATGAAATGTAATGTTCTTATCTTTGATTTTATTCTAAGGTATCAGTGGCTCCGAGATTGACCTGCTTGTTTAAATAAGACAGCTAATAAATAGAAAGCTGCAATATCTGCAAGCTGATTTCTTTTCCACTATACTACATTGACACTAGGTAATGGAGACACATTGAAAATTAACGGATCTGGGAACTTGGACCTTGTGCTTTTATTCCAGGCTGGATAGTTAATCTTGGAAAACCTGGGGGCAGATAATGTTTTAATCTCATAATACATTTGTATATATTGATCACCTTGTATAGGCATCATCTGTCAGAAGAAAGTATGACATTTTCCCTGTATTTTACAGAATTTATAAATTAGATGATAAGACCCAGGCAGTCAAGAAACAGCATATAAATAAATGCCAGTTCATGTTATGGCCTAACAGATTTTCTACAAATTTAGAGAAATCAGTAGGTTGGAAACGATGGGGAAAGCTTTCTTGAAGAGGTCATACACAAGCTTAGGATTGTATTGTTACGTTGAAAGGAAGCAAATAGAAGGGCATTGGCACGGGCGAAGAGGTGGGGAGGAGCAAGATGCCTGTACAGAGTGGTGCTGGGTTCATACGGAGGCACAGTGGGAACTCAGCAAGACCACGCTGGGAGTACTCAATGGCTGTACAAGCAAATTCTCTGAGTACTCAAAAGTACTCAGAAGAATTTAAACTTGGCACAAGTAGCTAGTGAGGAGACTCTGAAGGCTGTTGAGTAGGCCAATGTATTTTTAACCAAGTGATAACCAGTGAAAGTTGTAGAATCTACTTTCCTTGTGATATGTTAGAAATAGTTTAAGCTGTAGAAACAGTTGTTAGCAATATTCATGCAACTATCTACTAGTGCTATCAAAAAGAAAAGCCATTTAAATAAATGTTTATCCATTACATCGCCTTTCTTCTAGGACTCTACAAATGAAAACAGGCAACACAGGTATAATTAATGAAGCCTGCTGAACAGAAACACAGGTTTAACTTTGTGTACAAACGAGTGTTATAACATTTAAAAGGTAACAAAAAAAGGCATAACCATAAAATGTTCACATTTAGACAGAATGATCAGAAGAATTCTGTGCTTCCTTTCAATTAAAGAAAATTTAATGTAGGCTTTTGGAGCTGTTTAAATGAAGGAAGAGTGAAGATAGAGCAATTAGAACCTCATGGCCTTGTTCAACCCAAAGATTTGTTCAACTCGAAGATTTTATCAAATATAATGTGGACATAGACTGATTTCTCAGCTTACGATGGATTCTAGAAGTTTACCTGGAAGGACTTCTCCAGAAAAGTATCTGACTGGTTTTACCAACGTGACCTATACTTTTTTTTTGATAATGTTTGGGTGCTGATGATTTTTATAGCAGTCTAACTGGGAATAGTTGAGGTAGAAAAAAGAAGTGGAAGAAAGCAATTAGGCCGTTTTCATAACCTCATTCTAAGTACTTTCTAAGGAAAAGACTATTTTCATTTTGCATTTACATGTGGGTTCCATCTGACAGTGGACATACGGAAGTTAGTTAATTGATGACTTCTTGTGTGTGGTGGTCCCCATACATAGATTGTTGGTAGAGCATATATCTTCTTATATTGTTTTTCAATGGCAAGAACATGCTTACAGCATTAATCTAGTTCCTGGAACTGATGATGACTGAACATATTTTAAAAATGTGGCTGCATTTTCCCAATGTCAAAATTCAAGTGTCTGGGTTTAGTTTGTGCAACAAATGTAAATACATTAAGCTTCTGGTACTGTTGGTAGTTCATTTATTGTATAAATTAAGCAGATTATTTAATCTCTCAGTGTTTGTCCTTCATCATATGTAATCATAAACACTTATAGGTTTTATTAATTAAAAATATCAAAAATGATTTGATTTTTCTTCGAGGAGGTAGGGAGAGATGGATAGAGAAGAATCATACATCTTAAATTAGGTATGAAAGAAAATGTGTAAGTAAATAGACATATAAAATTACTCTAAAGAAAAGTAGCTTCCATGGTCTGTTGTGTGTTAGGTTTTCTGTATGTTCTACTGTTTTTTCTATAAATAAAACTCAGGCAATGTTAAAATAGTTCGTACTAATAACCTCAAAATGCATTATACATTCCTCAATTACTGAAATACCAGCTAGGTTTAGTAGACTCTGCAAAAGCAGAGTATAGACAAATCTGTTTTGAATCATTTTCAAGAAAAAGATCTAAAGTAAAACAGTCCTTTCTTTAGAACCTTGTGCCTCAAATTAAAGAGAATGTCCTGCCACTAGGATAACTGGTCAACTGAGTGATTGCTTCTTAGTTGTGTTTAACGATTTAGAAGTTACACTCAAACCTTAGAAAATTTTAATGTAACAAAACAATATATGGAAAACATCAATGTGGTTGGGGTTTTCAGCAGATGGTTCTTTTTTAGTATTTTCGCATTCTCCTTTCTGTAGGGCCTCATAATAGGAAATTTTATCATGTCTGTTCTGCAAAAAATTTATTTTTGTCAGCAAATCTCTTATAAACGTAAGATAAAATGTTAACTTAATATCAGTTTTGATAAAGTTTTGTATCCAAAGGCTTTTTTATAGTTCAAAAGATGAGTTTCTCATTGTGAATATTCATATTTGCTAGTTTTAAACCATCTGCTTTGAGGATTTATTGAAATTATATATAAATATAATATGTATAGAAATATACAAAGATTTGCAGGTTTCTCATGCCTGATACTATGTCAGTTAGGGTAAAAGCCTAACCTGCTCTAACAAAGAGATTCTAAAATGCAATGGCTCAAACAAGATAGAAGTTTATTTCTCTAACAGTCCAGGCAGACTGTCCAGGTCTGCTATCAGCTCTTCTTTACACAGACAGTGGCTTTGCCACTTTTAGATACATGGCTTCCAAAGTTGTTGGCTGTAACCACTCTAAATAGTAGTAAAAGGGAAAGAACAGAAGCCCTGGGCCAAAGATTTCCTCTTTAGCAAGTCAAATGGGAGTTGCTCACATAAGTCTTGCTTGTACTCTGTTAGCAATAAGGAATTAATCATTTGGTCATATTTGTGCCAAAGGGGACCAGGAAATGCAATCCCCAGCCAGCAGCCATGTTTCAGTAACACTTTAAGGGAGGAGGAAGCAAGGAAATCTTTAGTGGATAGCTAACAATATCCAGCACAGATACCATTGGATGAATAAGGAAAAATATACTGTTTTAAAAGCATCTCTTCACCCATTAAGAGTTTTTTGAAAAATAAATTTTGGATTGTCACATTAATATTATACCAGATTGTGCTATTGTAGATTCACTCACAATACATGAAATTCATGTAACATGATATAGATATAAAAAAAAAAAACTCTTAAAGGAGAGCATACTAGTATAAAATAAATAAAAAGCCATGGTGGTAGAAAATTTTTACCTGTTCAGTTTTTCAATATCTTGAGTTATTTTTCTAAAGTAACTTTATTAATTTAGAAATTTCATTAGAAATTTATTCTAAAATATTTACTGCCCCATATCTTGTTTGGTATTGGGATTCCTACTACTTAGGAATTTAGAATTCAGAAAGGAAAATGTATGTGATGATAATAATGTGTAATATGTGAAATAAAGGATAGCACAAAGGAAAAAAAAATTCAGAGAAAGCCTCAGAAAAATAGGTGTTTCTCACTCTGGGGTATAAAGAATGAGTAGAAATGTCTACATTTACAAAAAGGAAAATCTACAGGAAGTAAGAATGGCATGTTCAAAGGGTGTGGGGTCTGGGGAACTGCAAATTCATGTAAGTAGAGTAAAGGGCTCAGAGATGGGGCAGTGTTCAGGTGGACCTTGGTGCTATGCTGGTAACTCAGCATGACCCATTTGGTGGTTTCAAACCCCTAGAGTTACATGAAAGTATTCCTAGGATTTATTTCACTGTGGAGTTCTCGCAAATGGCATTCTAGATTTCAAGCTTGCTGTCAGCTTAGATGGTGGTGATATCAAATAGAGTGGGGACTGGGAGAGTAGGAACAACTAGAAGAGGGAGCCGAAACATGTGTTTTGATTTAGAAATCTCATATTATTTCATTAATATAATTATAATAATGTTCAGGATGACTTATTTTTATCCTAATAAATACAGACATGTTGCAGAATCATATTGTTTCCATATGAGAACCTTCTCCTAACTCTCAGATGTCCTTCCAGGGACTTTCTTCAACTCTAATTGCTTATCTTCTGTCTCTCCAAACAAGAAAAACAAGAACAAGCTTATGAATTTCACTTCTTGGCTCTTTAGAGGGGAAAGAAAAGGGGCAGCATTTGTGCTCTGAAAGATTTCCCAGTGCCTCAAAAGCACTAGAAGGATTTCTTTTCCTTCTGAGAGGCTTCCTGCAACTTACTTTGAAGTCTTTGGAATTAATTTAAGAAATTAAGAGTCTATTAAGGCCATTAAATTGGGAGTGAAAAAAGTGTGTCTTTGCTGCTAACATGCTATGTTGTGTTAGGCAAAAGATGTCAGCTCTTTGGAGCTTTATTTTTGCTGTTTGTATTAATACAGTATGTAACAGTTTCTTAAATTGAAGTTGTTGGCTTGATTTCAGGCAATCTATGGGCTTCCTAAAATTACATGAAAAATTCTGTGTCTATCATGCAAACACATTTGTATAACAACGTCACAGCCTACATGTCAATATGCAATATATCCTACATCTTTTTTTCTTAAATAATAAGCACAAAGCATAGAAATACCATATATCTTTTTTCAATGAAAAGGAAAAAACTTTTAATGAGTTTAGAGACTCATTTTATCCACAGCTTTCGTCAGATTCTTAGGGTTCTGGGAGCCCAAAAGAAGTTGTAAAAAACCAATGTTATGATCATTTGACATGAGGACTGGATTTCTTGCCATAAAACCTCTGTATATTGATGGAGGTCAAAATATTCAGCATGACAACAGTGGGGTTTTCTTAGTTGTGGGCTTATTATTTTATAAATTCATTGATAGATCATATCCTGTCTATTAGTGTTTCTATGATCTTCTGAGATGCTATCAATAAAATCCCAGCTTCTGTCCCCAAGGGAGTGGGGAGAAGCAAGCAAAGTTACAGAGAGGTCACCAGAGCGAGGATTCTTTGTGTGGTCAAAACGTCTGCCATGTGACTCTCAAGATGAGGAGCATATTTAGATTTTCTTCCCTTCACTCATGCAAGCCACTAGAAAAGAATGTTAACCCCTTGGCACGGCCCTTTGAAAAGTTGGCAATGTCTGTACCAGACATAAAATTTGGCTGCAAAGTACAAGTATGGACAAAACTCATCAAAATCTTGTCTGAGAGAGCAGTAACAGTTACTTAATAAACCAAGTGAAGTAAAATGAGGATGGTTATTGATCCTAGAGCTGTTTTTAAGTCTGAACCTTGGCCATGGCTTTAATACATTAACCCGAACACACTTCTTATATAGTGCAGTTATATAGTAATTTTTTTATTTTTCAGTAACTCAGTAGGTATACACAGGGTTTAGCTTCATTTGTATTTGCTCAATTTAAACAAAAAATGGTGTACTCTTTAAGAAATTTACAGAATAACTGTATTGGCCTTAGGCATGTTCCCATCCCTTTTACTTCCCTGACAGCAGTGTTCCTCTAACTAGCTGAAGTTAAAGAACCTTTTTGGTTTTACTTTATAATTTTCCTTTGTTATTGTTTCTATTGTACGTGCCTAGTAAGCAGCTTGTACATTTGACTATTGAACAACACAGGGGGTTAGAGGCACCAATCCCCTGCACAATCAAATCCACATAAAAACTTAACTAGTAACAGCCTACTGTTAGACCAAAGCCTCACATACATACAGTCCATTAACACATATTTTGTGTGTTATATGTATCATATGCTGTATTCTTACTATAAGCTATAGAAAAGAACATTTTTTTTAAGAAAATGAACAGAAAGGAACATATATTTACCATTCATTAAGTGGAAGTGGATCATCATAAAGGTCTTTATCCTCCTCTTCTTCACACTGAGTAGGCTGAGGAGGAAGAGGAGGGGTTGTTCTTGCTGACTCAGGGCTGGCATAGATGGAGGAAGTGAATGGGGAGGCAGGAACATCTGGTGTAACTTTTATTGAAAAATATATGCATGTAAGTGGACCCAGTGCAGTTTAAACCTGTTGTTCAAGTGTCAACTGTATATGTGACTCACCAGTGTCTCAACTGGTCTTACAGCCTATCCAGTGATGTGAGCCCACTGATCACTTGCTTGAATATAGCAGGAATATGATTTGCAGGAATTTTTGCACCACTAAAGTAAGACAATTGATGTATGTAGGATATTTATGTTGGTGATAGCTGGCCCATAGCTTTGGAAAAAGAAATAAACAGAACAGTGCACACAAAGCAGCAGTATCGCTTTGTATTTAAGTGTAAAAAAGACTCATTTTGAATATTGACGTTATTTGTCCAACTTTCCAAATAAAATCACTAGTAAAATATAAATTAATAATATTTAAAGGTATCAATCAAGGAGACCTATATTAAAAAGACTTTCATATTTTGTTATAAAATGAAGAACAAAATCTCGAATGTAATTTCTAGTTCTAATCTGGGTAATCAGTCTAAGAAGACATTAATCTATCAGTGATTGTATATTTAATAATCAGGCGTGCATTTTTACTCTGATACTTGTATGACAAGTTTAATTTTGTTACTATGAGTATTTGGATGTGATATACTCTTTATAAATGTTCCCTCACATTCAACATATAATTCATTTGGGAAATCAAGCCCATAAAATTTACCCAGTGCTCAATAAATGTGTTTATATTTAAATTTCTTGAAATAAAAACCTTGAGTTTTGTTTTCATTTGGTTTTGGTTCACCCCATTACAAGGGGTGGGAAGCAGGCCACTAGCCCTGCTAACGTCCAGTTATTTACAACTGCCTATTATTAGAATATATGAACATACTAAATGACCTGAGAGCCACAGGCCATTAAATTTCAAATAATTTATTCAAAGAAAGGCTTTCCTGATACAGTTATTTCACATGAAAGTCTATAATTGTAATTTTGGGTTAAGTAGTTAAACGTCTATGCTCCGCTACATAAAACACAAATCAAATTGCCATTATTTTAATTAAAAAGTTAAAACAAAACACTTTAAGAAATCATAGTTTTGCTTGATATTTAATTCCAGCAGTTGGTAGTCATTTCTGCCTTACCTAAAGTTTATGTCAGTGGGAGAAAATGGAAAGATAATGCTACTTATAATAAAAATATTAATTAGTACACAGTGAATACAGTTTATTTTTCCAAAGAAAAATTACTTAATCTCGCAGAGGTTCAGGTTCTCCCTCTGTAAAACGGGCATCATAATGTCAGTGACTTGAGACTATTTGAGATTTAAGTTAGTGAGAACCATCTTGTATAATACCTGCCTGCTACCTGAGATATATTGAACAAATTAGGTCACTTTATAGAGAAAAGTATAGGAAGTAGGTCTTGGTAAATATTTATGTCTGTGTGTTTTGTTTACCAGCAGTTTCCTTTGCTTTATACAGTAAATACATTCAGAATGGAAAAATAAGGACGAAGACCTTTATGATGACTCATTTCTACTTAATGCATAGTAAATATATTTTCTCTTCCTTATGATTTCCTTGACATTTTTTGTAGCCTACTTTATTGTAAGAATATAGCATATAGTATATTTAACATACAAAATATGTGTTAATGGACTGCTTTTGTTATCGATAAGGCTTCCATTCAATGGTAGGCTATTAGTAGTTATGTTTTCAGGGAGTCAAAAGTTCTATGCAGGTTTTTGATTGCTTAGGGGATCGGCATCGTTCAAGGGTCAACTGTGTGTGTGTGTGTGTGTGTGTGTATGTGTATGTATATGTAAAATCTGGACTTTGTTTCCTTCTTTTCTTTGCTTTCATACTCTACACATATTTCATGTAGATGGTGAAGCAATATATAGAAAGTCATATTTTAAATTGTAAACCACTTAAAAGCTTTGGAAACTATCTTAAAATTACATCCATAACTTTAAACCAAGACCATGCCTTTCATGTTAATATATTAAGGACAGATTTAACGATATGATTGCTTTATTTGGAAGTATAGAAAGGAAAATATCAATTAAAATATTTTCGGTTGTGTTCCAACCTTAACTTCACCACAGTTCGGTCCTAATAATGCTAAGCATAAGTATTTATTGAAAGTAATACAAGTAGCCCCAAATCTTTTAAACAATGGTAATCTTACTTTAAATTCATAGTAAGTCAAATATTGTCTAGTAGAGGTCCTGATATAACATTTTGAGACTCTCATTGGGGGATAGTTATTAATTACTCAAGAGTATTATCATTTGAATGAAAAGTCACTTTTTCATTTTTCAATAATGTCAAGTTTATATTATAATTTATAAATCCCATAAAAAGTATATTTTATTAAACATCACTGATATCTGTACATATGCAACCTACATCAAATTAACATCTCACATATTTTAGTTTTAATGTTTTATAGCATTTTTCCCACTTGTATATTGATTATAAAATATTTCTCTGCCTATATATAAAATATTAGAGTTATACGATCTACAATTCTGTTTTCTCTTTTAAAATGCAGAGCATCTTTTCTATTAGTTAATAACTTATTAGCACATTCACACTGGTGATATTGTATAATCATTCTCTATGGTGACTTTAAAATTATTTATGGAGGAACAGAGCACAGATTCTTTTCTGTGCTATTTTGAATTTCTTCAGAATCTAAAATGCTACTAAGAATTTATATTGTTCAGCTTTGTTAGGATTTTAATTTCATGAAATTTTAGAATAAAATTTTCGGATTCATTATGTTTTTAGTCAGCAGTAACTCAATATTATCTGTAATTGGCTCATAGTTTTAGCCCATTTTTAAAGACATCATAGTATATTCATTGCAATTCCCTACAATATTTACTAATATTTGCCTAGAAAAATTACATTGAAAATTATTTTATTATATTTTACCCTTCTTAAAATGGAGTTGTCCTGTTTGTCATAAAATAATTCAATATGCTATAAACTGTAATATCAGACAATGTACAGTATTTTGTAAAGTATGTTTGTATACGAATATAAATACAGAAATAGAAAACATATGGGACAAATATACTTGAAAATATCTAGGAAGAAGATAATTGATTTTATTATGTTCTAATGTCTTTTTAAAATGTGTTCCTAGCACTCTACAATTAATATATTCTTTATAATTAGAAATAAATATGCTCATTGGGGTTGGCATTATAACTAAAATGCTATCTGCTGACCGTAACAAGAAACAGGGAAGATGATATTTCTGCTCCTTTATGAGCACAGTGCTTATTTCTAAACTTACTATTGCTTCGAATAACAAATCATCACAGACCACATTTCCTTTACATAATTATTTCAAGTGATTTTGAGCCTGAGGCCAATCTTAAACCAGCCCTTTTTCAAAGAAGACTTCTTTCTCAAGGTAACTGAATAGATTTTTTTAAGTTGATGATTTCAGGTAGTGGTTTCTGGTTTGAAGTTCCTGCATCTTAGGTTTGCCATAACCAAAATATTATCTGCCTGGAAGAGAAAAAACATTTGGCTCATTTAGTCACTGAGGGACACAACACTCACTTTATTTACATTGTCTCATCTTATCTGCCTACTAGTGAACCCTCCTGGCTGTGTTAATAGAATTTTAAGAAAGAAAGTATCTGTTGATTGTTTTTTATTAGCGATTGAAAAACAAGCATGCAATGGTTTGAATGTGCCCCGCCAAAAGCTGCGTTGGGAACTGAATCCCCAATATTACAATGTTGGGAGTTGGGCCCTAATGACAGTTGATGTGTCCATGAGGGATTTGGTCTCGTGACTGGATTAATGCCATTATCACAGCAGGGGGTCATTTTCATGGGAGTAGATTCCTTATAAAAGGACTAGTTTAATGCCCTCCTCTCTATCTCTTTGGCTCTGTCTTTGTCCTTCTGCCATGGGATAATGCAGCAAGGAGCCCCTGGACAGTTGCCAGCTCCTTGATATTGGACTTTCCAGCCTCCAGAACTCTGAGAAAATAAATTTTTCCTTGTAAATTACCCAGTCTCTGGTATTCTGTTATAGCAGCACAAAATGGACGAAGACAAGGCACCTTCAGTATTTTCTTATAGCAGATGGTGCTAACTTAGTAAATGCTGCTGACAGCCTTAACTCTCGCTCATATTTTTTTGCTTCGTGTTGTTGTTCTTTTAATTCTAAAAACAGCAAAATAGAATGGACTTTCTTTTTTATATCATATTTTTAATGTGAGATGAAAAGAGTCATTAAAAAGTCATGTTTCATAGTATCTGAGTGTTTTATGGGATTCTTTCAAGTTCAATCCTAACATTTAGCTTCCTCAATAATGATGATTCATCACCAGAATCCTTTTAACATCCTCCACTGAATAGCTGTTCTATTAATGTTAAGAATATCCTTCTTAATAAGACGGGGAGCATTCTGTTTTAACAGTCAAAATAAATTACATTTTTTTAAGTAAAAAAAAATTGCTGATTATTCTTAAGTAAAGAAACAAAACAGTTAAATTTTAGTTCTTTAAATACTCTGTTGAAATTGTGTGGTACAGGGTTGTTGATAAATCTATTGTTAAAAAGTCATTTTGCTCATTTAGTTAAAATCTTTGTTCAAGTATAAAAGTAAAAGGCTTTAAGTAGTTATTAGATAGAAATACTGTGACTATATCAAATGAATAGCACCAGTTTTACTGTATGTAGGTTGTCCCAGTTGGATAAAAAAAAGAACTTCTATTATTAATAATACTTGATTCATCTATTTATAGGAGGCCAAATGATAGTTTCTATCAATTATATAGATGTAATTAGAATTTAACCATAATTTTTATGGATCAATTTGCTGGTTGTTCTACAGAACTATTTTAGTTTATGGGGATGCTGCATATTATCTTTTTAATTATAAGTGATATTATGCTTGAATGCTATATTTTGTAGAAATAGTATCAGAAAATGGCCTTGCTTTCCTCAATACTGAACCCTGTACCTGTGCATATCGTTATGTAATACTTATTGTCAGAGTTTCTAAGAACCTAATGAGAAATTAATGGCTTTGGCATGAGGGAACATATGTCTGTTTCCTGTGTGTCTCCTGTAGAATGTTGTTCTAGATAGTGCATTCCATAATATTATCATAGATTTGGTCTGTCTTTCCATGCTGTGGCAGGATAGAGTGCAGAGGTTTCAACTTCTTCAGTAATTTACATCCTTTGTATGTGACCTCAACCAGGAGGATCCAAAGCTGGCTACTCATAGCTCCTCTGGAAAGCATTTAAAAAAATAGATTCCTGAGACCAATCGA
The DNA here is from genome assembly GCA_004363605.1 of Indri indri. Lineage (NCBI taxonomy): Eukaryota > Metazoa > Chordata > Mammalia > Primates > Indriidae > Indri > Indri indri. The sequence continues at coordinate 8,592 of RJWJ010014015.1, read as the reverse complement.
ATCTGAGTCAACCTGGTTCCTTCCAAAGCACCAATGACTTGGTTCATGGTGACTTGATGAAGCACATTGTATGTGGACCTAATAATCTTTTAATCCCATGTTTGTTCTTCTAAAATACGATTTCATTGTGAATATACGGCATGATAATTTGAGTCAGCTATTGATTTTTCCTGTGCTTAAAATGATATAATTTTAATGATATCACAAAATGCTTCTTACAGAAATAAAACAACTGCTGGGGGTTAAAGTGTTTTCATCCTTTGTGAGGATTAAGTGGAAATAAAATTAATTGGAAGAAATTTTAAAACTTGGAAATAGTTCCTTTAAATTAAACTTGAGATTTACCCTTTACACGCAATATTCATTTTTCTGGATACAAATTGTTTCAAGCCTAAAGGGTTCCTTGCGTTTCTAAAACTTAAAGGAGAGAGAATTTTATTTTTGTTTACCTTTTGAAATTGTTTTCTCCTGTGCATGAAGTGAAGCATCCTTCATGTAGTTATTGCTTATCTGCTTGTTTCACTGTAGCATATCAACTAGTTTTTATTTTATTTGGCAGGCTTGTTTAAAAAGAAAGCCCTTGTGCATTTTTAAAATATTAGTGGGCAAGAAAAAAAATCTTGTATTTATTCCATGGGTCTGCATCAGTACCCTCTCCTGTTATGTATTGGAAAGGCTTAGAAATCAGAGCTGACAATTATTTCCAGATCAAGTCCTTTGTTCACTTGTGAACTAGCCATGTTCTCTTGCACACATCTATGTACCTGGGCCACACATCTCTTACAAACTAATTATGTTTTTTGAGACTTAAACATGCTCTGATTCTAAGAAGGGACACCCCTCACTATTATGCACATGTAAAATGTGTGTGCTCTTTTTTGTATTCTTAATAATAATGTAAAATATTAAAGAAAAAACTGTATAGTTTACAGAAAAACTTATTTTGCATATAAGATCTATCTTGCAGTTTATTTTACATTGTTCTTATAATTCTGTTTATTATACTGCCAGTTGTCCCACTTCCCTTGTGAAGGGAAGTGTGATAGGATTAATCTATAGGTAGTACAGTGATTGCTCCAAATGTCAATCATTTGGAAGGATAGTTTGTAATGCTTGTCACTTGAAGGTGAAAACCTTGTGTGTTGTAACCTCTTTAGGCTACAGGATTATTGAAATGACTATTACCTATTTACAGAGTAATTACTGTATACCAGTAGTATCCTACTTTATAATCGCACATTCTAAATATTTTCTATTGGTCAACATTCATGAATATTTCACTGTTGATAAAGAAATAATTATCGAGTTCAATGA
>RJWJ010014014.1:0-38769 GCA_004363605.1 Indri indri | reverse complement strand
CAATGACAGTTTACAATTAGTATCATTTTTCAGGCAGAAAGAGAGGGAGGAAAAACAATCCTGGAAGAACTAAGGATGTTAAGGTTTATCTGTGGGTATCAGTGCTATATTTACTTCAGCAACATACAGTTGAAAAATGATAGTTTGCTTAATTCACTGTTTTACCTATAAAGGTTCTCCATTTAATAACAGTTGCTAATTAAGGATAGAGTTTAATTAATCATTAAAATAGTATTCCATATGTATTACTACATACAGTATTATTTTATTCAAAATATATAAATGTTTTAAAAATTAAAAAAAATTCATAATGGCACTACCATTGAAAACTGTGATTAGGAGTTTGGAAATTATATACTTTTTCTGAAAAGGTATATAATTATATATTATATAGCAGATAAACAAATATATATATATGATTTTTAAATGGTTTGATTTTAATATATATCCTGATTGTTTTAAAGTTATCTCATAAGCATCTTTTTATGCAACTTAATTATTTTATAAGCTTTTGAATTAGTTTGTAACATTGTATTACATGAAGTTACTGTTTATGTTCACCAACAGTTTGCATTATAAAGTAAATTTACTGTTAGTGTCATTTCAATAAGTAGCTGTGGTTTAAACTTTCTTATGACATGAATCTATAAACTTATGTATGTGCAGGAAGGCATCTTTGTTACTAGAAAAGGAATTTCTTTGACAGTGATAATTTGAGGACTGCCATTTCCTGACTTAACTCCGCCGATCCATTGCATAGTAGACCAAAGAATGGACTCATTTCTATGAAATGCTTAATATTAATAACTATTCCAGTGATTTGTTGTGAAGCCATGGCTGAGTTGCTTATAGACATTTCTGTATTTAACATAAACTGGATTCATGTACAAGGTATTAATACATGTGATCAACTTTAGCTGTCACTTTCCTGTGGATGCTCAAGTTATAATTCAGGTGAAAACCTTTTTAATCATGCTCCTGAAATTTTAATTCATGACAATTTTACTGCGTAATTTCAATACTTTTTAAAATAGAGTTTAGTAAATTTCATCATTAATTATTTATGACTGATTACATTCTACTTATTAGGAAAAAAATTGGTTAAATATAACCAAAAGAGACTTTTAGTATTCTTCTTTTAATATCTGAATAAATCTATGTTTATTCAATAAGACTTTGAGTCCAGTACATGTTTTCAGAGTTAAATTAGAAAATCGAATAACGGTATATAAATACATAGAGTATCAAGAAATAGAGAACTCAACAGAGAAATTACTGATGCTGGTGAAATTGGGATCAAGTTCAGAGGTTACAGAATGGCTATGAGTGGGATCCATTAAAGACTCTTCTAGAGAGCTTTATGGCAGCTTCGTGGAGAAACTTCATGGAAAAATAAACGATAAGCATAGCCTCTTTGAAAATCTGCACTAAAATAAAATATATTGAGTTCCCTGAGAACATGGTGCATATACATTTTAAGCTGCATTTTTTACCCTTTATTTTTTATTAGTCTTTGTAATTTGCTGTCAAAATTGCATTTAGTTTTGTTGAAATTTACATATTGTAAAAACGATCATCACAGAATATTTTGTGAATGGCACTGATTTGGGAATGAGAAATCACACTTTGGGTTTGCTTTTAAACTCATGGATTTCTTTGTAATATGTATGTGATAAATTTCAGATTTTAATTATAGGCTCCTCGAAACAGTCAAAAATGACACTGAGAAGGAGAATTTGTTTCATAAAGAGGGATCTGTTCTGTCAATTTCTGTACATCTGAGCAAAACAGAAATATATATATATATATATATATATATATATATATTTTAAAAGAAGACATTGTAGTTTAAAATGAATTCATTTCCTAGGGAAGTGAACTTCCCTAAGGCATATCTCCTGTGAAATAAAACTATAAATAAGACCCAAGCTCTCCAGATGACATGGAGTCCAAGTGACTGATAGAGATGCCTAAATTAAGATAATAGGAACCAAATGGCCATGGCAAGTGAGAAAGGAGTGGTCATCTACCCCTTTGTTTCTAGAGAGGGAAGCTCTCTGAACTTAAGACACTTCCTATAACCAGAGCTGAGACGACACGGCTGGGAAACTCCTCCCACCAGCCACCTAAAAGGGGCACCCAATAAAGACATCTGGTTTGGGGCCTGGAAACTACTCCAGTTGGGACTCAGTTGTTTTCAACCAATTGGAACTGAATAAGTTTGCACCCTTCATTTGCAATATGTACCTGACTGAGGACTGTGGTGGGAACTTTCCCTGTTTAAGGGAGACCCTCCCTCTCATTGTTCTCTGGAGCACCCTCTCCTTTTATACCTTCTCCCCAATCTGCAGATTATATTTTCATAGAAAATCAAGCTCTCCTTTTTTTTCTCCTCAGGAAAACCGATGGTCTTTTGTTAAAAATTAATAATAGTTTTGTCCCTTTTAATTGTTAGCTTTTCTTCTTCCATGTGTAGAGTTACTATATTTTAGAAGATAATCAAAATAATTGAAGTGTATACTTAATATTCTTGGGGAAAAAGAAAGAAAAAATAAGTAAAATTTAAAATTTACTAGCTTATAAGCTACTCATTTGCTTTTGATTTTATCTGTACCTTTTATGAACTTTATTTCTAAAGGTTTCTACATCACTATGTGTGTCATTTACCTCTAGGAGGCCATTTTAAGTAGAACCTGGATTTGCATCTCTGTGCCCAAAAGTACAGATTTCATAACTGGACACCCAAGTTCTATATTTTGAACCATGAAAAAGGAATAGCATCCAGTTGAATACTGTTTTTTACAAGAGTATCCAGCAGCAGAGGCATTAAACATTAGCATCCAGTATGTGGGAATTGAATGGTTTTATTGCATAATACGGGAGAATTGCTCACTACTGTCTGTTCCTGCTGACAGTCCTGATGTTCAATCTGGTAAAATCCTCAAAGCATTTTTTTTTTAACCCAGTGCTTTGTTGTTATATGTTAATAGGTTCTTGGTCTATAGGAAAGGAAGCAACAGGACAATTAACATGAAAAAACTCAGTGTTAAAGGAGTCAATGGAAGAGAGTATGGTCTGAATAAGAATAAGATTTGTTTTACTTTTTCTGTTTGTTTATTTTGTCAAGATAAGAGCAGAATAAAATGCAATAACTTAGACTTTAGCTCCTACACTAGAATAGCTAAGTAGCTGAGACATTAAACTTCATTTGTTAATTTATTCTTCTATGGCCATCTTCCCTGATGATGTCTCTAGAATACTTTAGTTTCCCTCTAGCTATGATGGCTGCATACAGATCCAGAATGTTAACATTACTAGAACACTGTCCATGTAAGTAAGCTTTGCAGAATTAAAATTATCCTTCTAAAAATGCATAGATGATATTTCATGCTCAATTAAAATTAATGTGAAAACTTATAATGCATTCAGCTATACATTATAATTGTGTTAACAGAAAAAAAAAACTTTAAAATAATGTAAAGAGGTTTATTCTAAGCCAAATATGAGTAACCACAGCCCAGAGCTCCACAAACTCAAGAGTTCCTAAGAAAGTGTGCCTGAGGTTGCAGGGTTACAGTTTGATTTTACACATTTTAGAGAGACAGGAATTGCAGGTAAAATCATAAATCAGTACATGGAAAGTATCTATTGGTTTACCCTGAAAAGGTGGGATATCTGCAAACAGGAGCTTACAGGTTGTAGGTGGGTTCAGAGATTCTTTGATTCAAGAATCAAACATGCTTCAGATCAGTAGAAAAAATGTTTTAAGATGAGGAAGATTATTAATCATAGAGCAAACCACAATATACTGAATCAAAGTGATCTGTTAATCAACTTGATGTCCTGCAGACTTGACCCACCCACCCTTCCTCCTCCCTCCCTCCCTCCCTTTCTTTCTTTCTCTCTTTCTTTCTTTCTTTCTTTCTTTTTCTTTCTTTCTTTCTTTCTTTCTTTCTTTCTTTCTTTCTTTCTTTCTTTCTTTCTTTCTTTCTTTCTTTCTTTCTCTCTCTCTCTCTCTCTCTCTCTCTCTCTTTCTCTCTCTCTCTCTCTTTCTCTCTTTCTTTCTTTCTTTCTTTCTTCTTTTTTGAAACAGAATCTGTCTCTGGAGCTAGAGTACAGTAACATAATCATAGCTCACTGCAACCTCAAACTCCTGGGCTCAAGTAGTTCTCCTGCCTCGGCCTCCCTAGTGGCTGGGACTACAGATGCATGCCACTATGCCAGGCTAATTTTTCTATTGTTTTGTAGAGACCATGTCTCATTCTTGCTCAAGCTGGTCTTGAACTCTTGGCCACAAGCAATCCTCCCATCTTGGTCTCCTAGAGTGCTGGGATTAAAGGCATGAGCCACTGCACTGGGCCTGCAGGTATGACTTAACCTTTGCCTTGCATAGCTTTAGGTCCTGTTTGTAATTAGCCTAATTTCCCAAAGGAAGGAGATATAACAAGACTACCTCCCTTTCCTTCATGGCCCAGAACTCAGTTTTGAGGTTTGTCTGGGGTCTCCTTGGCCAAGAGACAGTCCATTCAGTCAGTGGGGGTTGAGGGGGAGGAGGGGGTGCCTTAGGGTTTTATTTTTGGTTTACAATAGTATAAACAATCTTTTCCACCATTTCTATAAAATTTAGAGAATATTTTAAAACTTCAATTTCCCCTTCCCATCATACATTTGGAATAGCTGAATGATATAATTATAGAATCAGCATATCTTAAAGCGAGCTTAGACTTTAGCACTGACAGAGCTTAGCAAGTTAGAAAAACCTTGAATTTGAATTATGACCCAATTAATTTGTCAATTTTGGGAAGATACTTATCTGCTCAAAGCCTTGATTTATCTTCAACTATAAAAACGTAACAGACATGTATCTTGGAATTTTTATACAAATTAAAAGTAAAAATGCATATATATTGTCTAGCACAATGCCTGGGAAACAACAGACACTCAAAAAGTACTTATAAAAAATGCAAAGAAACCAGTTGGCGACCAGAAGATACTATTGTGTGAAGGAGAGACTAGTTGGGGGGAAAGAATAGCACCAAAATTTTTCTTACTTACATTGTTAGAAAAATTGAAGTATGTTCAAAATTCCTGGCTAATTAATTTCAGATATCTGTAAATAATGTATGTTATTGAATATTTAGAATTAAACATTATAGTTTTCTCCCAATTTTAGAAGCTAAACATTAGAGTGCTTATTAAGGGTCTAAATTAAACTTGATACTGAATGTAGACTGTTTGAATAATCTCCTTTGTTGTTACTGTCGATTATCCAATATCGATACATTATTATTAACTAAACTCTACACTTTACGTTAGGGTTCACTGTGTGTTGTAAATTCTATGGGTTTTGAAGAATTCATATTGGCATGTATTCACCACTACAGTGTCATACAGAATAGTTTTACTACTCTGAAAATCTCTTTTATATAATCCGTTGTCTGGATGTTCCATAGCTTCTTTATCCATTCACCCACTGAGGGACATTTTGGTTGCTTCTGTGTTTTTGGCAATTATAAATAAAACTGCTATAAATATTCATATAAAGTTTTCATGTGAACATAGGTTTTAAATTTATTTGGGTAAATTCCAAGGAGTGTGATTGTTGGATTGTATAGAAATAATAATTCTACACTTCGTATGGAACCAGAGAAGACCTCGTATAGCAAAAGCAAGCATAAGCGAAAAGAACAAATTGGCAGGAATCAATTTACCAGACTTCAAGCTATACTATAAGGCTATAGTAACTAAAACAGCATTGTACTGGCACAAGAAGAGAGACATAGACCAATGTAACACAACTGAGAAACCAGATATAAAACCATTCTCATGTAGCCATCTAATCTTTGAAAAAGCAGACTAAAACATACACTGGGGAAAAGAATCAATACTCAATAAATGGTGCTGGGAAAATTGGATAGCCACATATAGAAGACTGAAACAGGATCTGCACCTATCACCTCTCACAAAAATCGACTCATAGTGGATAACAGACTTAAACCTAAGGCATGAAACTATAAGAATTCTAGAAAAAAATGTTGGAAAACCTCTTATAGACATCGGCCTAGGCAAAGAATTTCTGGAAAAGACCTCAAAGACAATCACAGGAACAATAAAAATAAATAAATGGGACCCTATCAACTTAAAAAGCTTCTGCACAGCCAAGGAAATTATCACGAGAGCATACAACCTACAGAATGGGAAAAAATGTTTCCATGTTACACACTTGATAAAGGGCTGATAACTAGAATCTATATAGAACTCAGGAAAATCAGCAAGAAAAAAATCAAACAACCCCATTAAAAAGTGGACAAAGGACATGAACAGAAACTTTTCAAAAGAAGACAGAATAATGGCCAAGAAACACATGAAAAAATGCTCATCATCTCTAATCATCACAGAAATGCAAGTCAAAACCACAATGAGATATCACTTAACTCCAGTGAGAATGGCTTTGTCAAAAAAGTCCCAAACAACAAATGCTGGCATGGATACAGAGAAATAGGAACACTCGTACACTGCTGGTGAGACTGCAAACTAGTACAACCTCTATGGAAAGTAATATGGAGATACCTCAAAGAACTAAATGTAGAACTGCCATTTGATCCAGAATTCCCACTTCTGGGTATCTACTCAAAGGAAAAAAAGACATTCTATAAAAAAGACATCTGTACTCGAATGTTTATAGCAGCACAGTTCATAACTGCAAAGATGTGAAAACAACCCAGTGCCCATCACTACATGAGTATATTAACAAAATGCGGTATATGTATACCATGGAGTACTACTCAGCCATAAGAAAAAAGATGAACTACCTATTGTATTATCCTGGTTGGAGCTGGAGCCCATTCTACTAAGTGAACTATCACAAGAATGGAAAAACAAGCACAACCTGTACTCACCATCAAATTGGTATTACCTGATTAATACTTATGTGCACATATAGTAGTAACATTCATCGGGTGTCAGGCAGGTGGGAAAGGGGAGGAGAGGGGATGGGTATATTCACACCTAATGGGTGCAGTGCGCACCATCTGGAGGATGGATAGGCTTGAAGCTCTGACTCGGGGCAAAGGCAATATATGTAACCTAAACATTCGTACCCCCATAACATGCTGAAATAAAATTTAAAAAACATATATAAAGAAATAAAATTCCTTTAAAAAAAAAAAAGAAAGAGAGTATGTTTGGTTTTGTAAGAGACTGCCATTCTGTCTTCCAAAGTGCCTGTATTGTTTTGCAGTCCCTCTAGCAAAGAATGAAGAGTCCCTCTTGTTCCACATTTTCACTAGCCTTTGATGTGGTCAATGTTTTGGATTTTAGTTATTCAAATAGGTGAAATTCCTTGATGATAAATGATATTGAGACTCTTTTAATATGCTTATTTGTAATATGTATATTCTTGGATGAAATGTCAGATATTTTGCTCATTTTTCAATTGAGTTTTTTCTTTTCTTATTGTTGAGTTTTAAGAATTCTTCGAGTATCTTGGATACCAATCTTTTACCAAATATGTCTTTTGAAAATATTTCCCAGTCTGTGGATTGTCTTTTCATTCTTTTAACAACGTCTTTTGCAGAGTAGGAGTTTTAAATTTTTATGAAGTCAAATTTATCAATGTTTTTCTTTTGTTAATTATGTTTTTGGTATTGTATTTAAAAAGCCATTGACAAATTCAGGATCACATAGATTTTTTTTCCTCTTTTATCTTACAGGAGCTTTATAGTTTTGTATTTTAAATGTAGGTCTATGATTCAACATATAATTTTTTTAACATATAATTTTCGCTTCATATGTTTCCCCTGGATAGAGCCATACTTGAAAAATTAGTAGCTTCCAAGTCAAAGCATACAGTCTAAGAATAATTTTCTAAATTTGAAAGCATGATTTTTACAAATTTAAAGTGACCACATGCCAAAAATTTATTATTGAGAGGCACTAAGATGATAAATCTTGTTTAAAGAAAATTGGATAAAAAAAGAATGGTTCAATAAAATGTTCTCATTTAGAAACAAAACTAGTCAATGCCCTGCAGAGCAATAAAACTATAACCTTTAGGATTATCTTCCCTACAAAAATCTTTCCTGTCTCTACCAGATAAAAAATTATTTAAATTACTATATGACAAGAATCACATGGCTATTAGTTTTAAAAACAAAATGAGCATCAATTCCTACAGAGTTGTAAAATATCCTAATCAATAATAATAGCAAGACGAACAAAGATACACACTCCTGGAGAATCAGATATTTGCCAGGTGGGCCTGATTTGCAATGTCTGAACAGTAGGACACTGAAAGGACAAGCAGTTGTCTATTTTGCCTATTTCAAACTTTTGAGAAATTTCTGAACAACTTTACAGTAGCAATTGTTATACGAGCCTACTTAAGATACACTGAAAGAAATATAAAGGTTTCAGTGACTTTCTGTGTGCACGTGTGTGTGTTTTCTATAGAATTGTGCAGTGTTTCTATAAGTGTAATTGATAACTAGTTTGGGAATAGCAATCTTAGACTTTATTTTTCTTTTGATTATTATCAGAGGTAAGTCAGGTAAGTTCAAGCTGTCTAAAAGCTCTAGAAAGAATAAGCAGCTTATAGTGTAGAGAAACTGAGCAAAATTTTGAAATAAAGTTTAATAAAATTTTATTAAAATTATAAAATGATTATAATTTTGACTATTGTATTTTGGGAAGAATAATAAAAAAATATTTTTCTTCCCCTGGTTACTAGATTATAAACCCTTTGCAGACAGGGACTGTGCTTTATTTGTCTTTTATATAATCTGCATTTTGTAACATATAGTAAGATTTTGGGGAGAAGAGACATAGGAAAGGATTTAGGATACACAAAGGGGGTGAGGAATTTTATATTCAGCTATATGCATACTCTTTATTCTCAAAGGTAGTACTTGCTTAAATCTTTCTGTGGGATATTAGTGAATTTGAAAACCAATCATCATGATCAAATTCCAGCCCAACGGAAATTTTGACCACCTTTAAGTAGATACATAAACTACAATTAACTGAGATACTCATGTACTCCACTTGCTTTTTAGTTTCATGTATTTTTGGTAAAGAGGAAAGAACAATTACTGTTTTTGTTTTTTGAACATTTGTGCAGTTGCCTATGTAATGGGCTTTAAATTTATAGCTATGGAGCCAAGTGTCCAAAATGGAAACTTGTTTTCTTATAATTAAATTTAGCTTAACTCTCTGAGCTCAGATACACTGGGTAGCTAATCTTAATCTTGTGGATTTAGGAAAATCAATATATTTTGGATTATAATTCAGTTTCTTTAGAAAAAATAGTTAATATCCTTTTCTCTCTTATTCTTCCCTTCTCCTCACAGTCTTTGTTTTATGTATTCACATTATCAAGGGAGGAAATTGTTGATGGAGTATTATTCCTTGCCTGATGGATTATAGCATAAATTCTTTTCCCCTTCAGACTTTGCCATTCATATATTTAAAGTTCACCTTCAGAAATTAAAAGGAAAACCTCGTACCTTACAATAATATCTGGCTTTTACAAATAAAATGTGCTTCCACTTTCAGTCTATTCTGTGGGTTATAGATTTATAAAATTCTACTTTGGAGGTCAAATACCAATAAATTAACTGCATTTTGTCTTCTATTACACTTTCCCTGTGGCAATAGATTTGACCTTCAAATTCTGGCTTTAATTGTGGAAAACTGAAGAATTAAGAAAAATTATAATTTTTGAGAAAAAGCATTTCAAAATCTTATTGTACAAAAATTGCTGCAGTGATTAAAGGTGAATTAGAGAAGTTTACAACAAATGAAATGCCTTTTAGTCAAAGATCAGTTCCTTTATTGTCCTGTGTATTGTTATTTTCCAGCATAATAGAAATCACCCTTTACATCTCAGGATGGCTATAAAATGATTGATAGAACTTATTAGTAATTCAGCAATTCTCTGTCCTTCAATGAACACATTTCAGCATTTGCCACTAATATCACACCATTCCACCACTCACCTCAAGTCAAATGTTAAGCTGATACTCTAAAGCTGTTAAATCTTCCCTGTGTGTCAATACTTCAAAGCATAATATTCTAAATATGGCTTTTCTATAATAACATATTCTCTTTCTTTCAAATCTCATTTTTAAAACGATGTAATTACTGAATTCAAGAACATCTACAGTTGACAAACTAATTGGAGGAGAGTTTCTAATGATGTTTACCATGTCTAATGAGTAAACCCATTCCATCAGTGAAGTCTTAGGAAATACAACAGGAGGAAGTTTTACACAAAGTACTTGGTATTTTTTTCTTTCCTGGAGGTTTAAGGACTGTATAGCTGGTGTAAAATCTCAAGCAGTTCATGAAGATCTTTTAGCTACTTAAATTTACCTGAAATACGAATAGCAAAGAAATAACCATTTTTAAGAAATTAGTTTAATGTTTAGTTATTGTGCATATGTGGGAGGTACCCAACATTTTGACTTTCTTTTTCTGGCATTCTATGTTTAGTTTCATGCAAATAGTTGTTGCTAACATTCTGGGAAACATTCAGGGTAATGAGAAAGTGTCACAATAATGGAAAATTTGCACACTTTTTCTGAAACTTTTAGAAATTCCACAGATTATTTAGGCATCAACTCCAATGTTCTTATTACAGTGGCCTCAAATTAAATCTGGTTATATGCTTCTTGCCACTTATTTTACTTGTTGTTTCATATTATATATGTTCATTTAGGACTTTTATTTCTATATCTGACTTTACCTCTTTAATTCTTCAACAAGAGTAACACCATGACTTATGACAGCATTATTTAATTACAAAGAATAACCATACAACCTTGTGTAAAGCCAAACAAAAAAAGAACCAGAAAAATCCCTGCTATATTTTTATTCCCTGCTTTAAATAATAAAGTAAATTGGTGGGCATATAAATATCATTGTTCTATAGAAGAGATGAACACTCAATACTCTGTTAGTGAATTTTTTTGTATATTTTCTCCTGTGCAAAATTCACTAGGAAACAAAAGTTTGTGGCAACTATGGTTTCATCTTTAATTAAGCAGAAATAACAGAGTTTATTATATAATTGATCTTCTTAGAATGAACATTGTTTTTTTCCCCTAAATATTTTTTCACTTGTATAGGACTGAGAAAATCTAGCTCTGCAATCTAAGCACCTTTAGTGAATATAGATTAAACATTCATTGTATACATATACATTGTATTTATTTCCAAAAAACACTTGCCAATGTACTTGGAAAAGGATAGTTTTTTAATGTGTCATTAAAGAATACCTCAGTGGACTTTTAAAAAACACATTATTATTATGCCTTCTACACTCAAACTTATACTTCCATTCTGGGGGAAATATGATGGTGTTGATACACAGGTGCTTTCTGTTGAGATGAGACCATGCCTGGATCTTTTATAGTCCTTAATGATACATCCATAACTGAATGCTACAAATTAGGTTAAAACCCAGGCCAAGGCAGGAGGATCGCTTGAGGTCAGGAGTTTGAGACCAGCCTGAGCAAAATCGAGACTCAATCTCTACTAAAAATAGAAAAAATTAACCAGGTTTGGTGGTGCATACCTGTAGTCCCAGCTACTTGGGAGGCTGAGGCAGGAGGATTGACTGAACCCAGGAATTTGAGGTTGCTGTGAGCTAGGCTGACATCATGGTATTCCAGCCCTGGCAACAGAGTGAGACTGTCTCAAAAACAAACAAACAAACAAACAAACAAACAAACAAACAAACAAAAAACCTAGTGAATTTATAATGAAGATTTTCAGGCTTTAACTTTTTTCATGTAAATGACCTAACTGTCCTTGTTATGAGTTAAACTGACATAATTTCAGGCCAAAGAAGTGTCTACCTATGTTTATAATCTATAATTTAGGATTTAGACAAAATAATTTTCTGTTCCCAGGTGTGCCTTATAAGAGAGTTTTCATTCACTCATTCAACAAACACTATTGTCAGCCTAACAAGGGCCCAATATTATAACAAGTATTAGATATAATACCTCAAGGAATAAGATAAAACTCCTGCCTTCAGATATATTTCACTTTCTACTAGAGAGATAGTTTTATAAGTAGTTCATTAAAACACAGGAAGAAGCTCTAATGGAAGCATATAAACCATTTTATGGAAATCCCAAATATTAATAACATGAAACAATGTTTGTCTTATAGGGAATGAGGAGGTCAGTAGGGATTTCCTGAGGAAGGAACATTTGATTTGTGTCTTAAAGGAATAGTAGGAGTTGAGCAAGCAGACAAAAGGAGATAGGCAGTCTAGGTCAAGGTCCTAACAGTCCCACGGGACAAAGGTATGGAAGAACATGAAAGATTTTGGAAGACATAAAATACATATAACTGAAGCATGAGGGCTACAGAGGAATGGAAAGAGTCAGGTCAAAAAATGTCAACAGGAACTATATTGTATGGTAGTTCAATTTTATTTTCTATGTAGTAAGAGAAAGGTGTGACTCTGTAAGGTAATTAATGTCTTTGTGAATGATTGTCCTCTGTAGCTTACACACAGATAGCACATATACACCGTGGACTGAGAGAGAGACAGAAAAAGATTTAATGATATGTTCTGTAATTACTGAGATCTTTTTGTTATATTTGTTTTCTGTGTGTGCTTTTCAGAAATAGTGTTTAAAGATGTTGGATGGAGATTCATGTGATAAAGCCAGAAGACAAAGCATTCATTATTTTAGTATTCTTTTAATTTCTTAGATATCATTGCCCATGTTTGTTTATATTCCACATATTTGTTCATCTCTACTCATTAGTTTTATCTTGGTGTATTAATCATTTTATAGAGAAAGAAAATATTATGTTGCTGTGATAGTAACTCCTTGCTGTGTTCATGCTCCTAATCATGCAAAGACAGAAAGAGAAGAGGAGATCAGGAGACACCCTTCAGAGTGGGCAACTTTCTCTGGGATTAGTTTTCTTCGAATCATTCAATGTTTTAAAAGGCTTACATATACATATACATACATATATAATGGGTGTTTTCACAGACTTTGGGAACTTATTGCTTTACAATATAAAAATTGTATTTTTGACATTTTTCATTATTTATTAATTTACAAGGTTTCTGTAATATTGTAAGTCAATAAATATCAGTTAAATGGGAATTTGTAGGTTTATTTTTCAATATATTTAACATGGGTTGTGCTCTTGCAAAATTTTATGACTTCTATAATATTGCTTTTATTCAGAAGGCAGCATTCCATCATCACATATTTTTATTTTAATCTAGAAACTGTCTTTAATTTCCACCTATATGTCACTCTAAAATCTAATCTACTGGAACTAGAATCTAAAATAATATGTAATCAATAAAATCACTCTTAAAAATATAAAATTTTATATTTCATTGATTTTGCTATTAAAGAATAGAGGGATATAAGCAAAATATATCTCTAATGTTTCTTCATAATTCTCAATATCCCCCATTTCCAATATGCACTGTATCTGAAGTCAGAAGTTAACATAATTATAGTGTGCTAGATTTGTCTGATAAAAAAACGCACACATTCACAAACTAATTCGATTTGTTTACTTACAGAAAGTCACATCCTGGAAGATGTCAACAAGTGCATCATAGCCTTAAGAGACCAGGATGCTGATAATTTAGACCGTGCTGCAGGTGCTATCAGAGGCCGGGCAGCAAGAGTTGCTCACATCGTCACAGGTGAAATGGACGGTTACGAGCCAGGGGCTTACACTGAAGGTGTGATGAAAAACGTTAACTTCCTTACAAGTACTGGTAAGTCTCAGTCCCCAATAACAGCTGCACTGTTCCTGATATTTAAATGTACACAGCTAGCAAATATTCCATATCTACGTAAAAGAAATCTCAGTCTGTGTTGCATATTTTGACATACATTGCTATACTACCTGGTGCTTGCATACTGTGGTTATGTTATTTTAAATTTATTTTTGAGAAGTAAATATATTCATTGGCAAAGAGGTCTTTTATAAATATGTACATTATATAAATTACCCACAGGCCCTAGCCACTTATGAATGTTTATTAATGTAAGAGCTGTTAGGAGATATAATTAGGCCAGTATGGTATTAAGTATGTAATAGTCTCCAAACCGTCTTTTAACTACATCATTGATACTCTCAGGTTTTTTTTTAACATTACTTAAACACAGCAATTTTGTCCTTTGTTTTCAGAGAAATGCTCTCTCCCTTCATCTGCAGACTTTTTGAAAAACAGTATTTTGTTGTTGTATATCATCTTCTTTGATTGCATAAGAAATATGGAACTAGGATTTTGTTTTGGTTGCAGCACCCATTAATATTTTCTAAAATCAGCCAGTAAATGCTTAGTTTTGAATGTCTCAGTAAAATGACATTCTTATTTTTAGCATTATTATTAAACTCACATAAAAGTCTGAATTCATATGGATTTACAGACAATGAGGGCAGTCATTATTTTTACAAGTCATCTTGGCAGAACTCCTTCCTGTGAAAACCCTTTGTGACTTTGTGAAATCCTTAGGTTGAATTTTTTACTGTTGGCCTCTTAACACTAAGGTGATGGTCATTCTGTGGTTACTAAATATTTGAAATTCCATACTTAAGTTATCTATACTATAGAATCATTCTTTATGTTATGCATATGGCATATTAAAATTTGAAAATATGTACATTGTTCAGCAAAAGGAGTAGAAGGGACAAGGATGGGTAATTTTTAAATTTTTCTTTGCTTTTTTTTTGGAGTGTGGCTGTTCTTTGCAATTAATTAATTAAGAGAAACATAATAAAAGTTGAAAAATCTTCACTAGAAACTTCTGAAGAACTGTGCCATAAGGCAAGTTAGCAAGGTTTGCAGAGAATTGAGGATTTTCCTAAAATGTTGATACAGAAAAGCATTGATGAAGCTGGGCACATAGTTTTCTCATTATCTCTTAAAATAATGAAATGCAAAAAATGTGCTAAGGAAAGACGGAAGAGGTGCATCTGCAACTCTTGATATTAAACTTATATTTTTATACCCACTCCTCAAAGTCATGGGTGTCAATAGGGCACATAGTAGGTGCTTTTTCAATTAGGTATGGCGATATATTTACTTAAAAAGATGATTGTGTTCTGGTCGTTCAGTATCTCTTCCCTAAACTAGATTTAAGTGATCCTTTCTTCTTGGTCAAAATCAAGTACAGAGTTTTCTGTGTCCCTGATTTTTTTCTGTCTTTTGAGAATGGAATGTATATAAATGAAGAATGTTTCAGGGGTTCTTTTTTAGCTAAATAAAAATTTCCTATAGGGAATTGAATGGGTAAAATCTACCAGGGCTACTATATCTTGCCTCTGTCTCAGTTTTATAATCTTATTAGTAAATCTTGTGAACATGCTCTTTATAATCATAATGTCTACATGAGGTGCCAAATTTATAGTTTTATACTGCATAAGGAAAGAGTTTATGCCATAGTCAAAGAAAGAAGTGGAAGTGAAATTCTATAGTGTTCAGAATGTGAAGTGTATTGTGGAAAACTGTTTACAATCAATCCGAAATCAGTAAATAATGAAACAAAGTTAATTACACATTTAATTACAGTTTTGTTAATTCCTTTATGATTTATAATGACCTTACCAGATAATCAACCAATACAGCTACATTATCACAATCAGAAGAGAAAGAAGCCCTTTTTCCTCTAATTAGTTGTATATAATTTTAATTAAAATCCTCCAGGTAGATTGTGTTCTGTATCCCTAATATAATGAATATAGAAAAATCCTGGGTTATTCTGTATAAATAGTATTTTATTATTGATATAACAATATATTAATAGTTTGTAACTCTCCAATTTTGTCATTTTAGTTTTTTAGGTAATATTTTTGGCGAATCTTTGAAAAAAAGCTCTTCATTTTTGTTTATGTCTAATTTTAAACTTTTCTCCAAACAGCTTTCCTTAAAGTTTATTAAAAATACGCCTCACTAAAGGGAATTCTGAGCAATAAATTAGATGAAAAGCTAATTAGATCAGTTTGATCTTAACCAAAGCTGAAAAATGTGAGCGTTTTTTCTCCCATAGCGATATTGTCTATGAAAAATACTTCCAACTATTCTATCCTCCACAATTAACTAATGGGAGATGTTTATCTTTGTTCACATCTCCTTCATATCCTAGACTTATTATTTATAAATAATTATCAAATTAAATAATTGGAAATGTCATGATTTATGTTACAAAGATTTAATAGTTCACATTTTACCAAGTGAATAGTAATATATGTGTCCTTTTTTTCTCTTTGTTTCTTATTCTTTTATATAGTCCTCAGGTCTTAACCCTGCTTCTTGAAAATAACTTAATGAGGAGCAATTGTGAATTGTTTTTATTACTGAGACTTCAAAAACTTATTTTGTAAAATTGTCTTTAAAGTATTGTCATCAAGGATGAAACCCAAGCCATACTTATCCAAATCACAAAGAGTGTTTTTAGAACATAGCACCTTTGATTTTAATCAGACAGTTGTGGCTCATTAGCACCTTTTCAAGATTTGACGATCCTCTAAATGTTTTCTCAGCATTAGGAAGCAAAGTTGCCTTGTTACATTTCAGGAATTCATATTGTTCACAAACCCTAGAAGTTTTGAGTAAAATTTAATCAACATCTGGATTGCTCTATTTCACTCAGACAGAGGCATGACATTGTAATCTCCAGGTGTAATTTTTTTTCCACCCCATACTTCCCTGTTACTAAGCTCCTCCTCTTGTCAGGGGACATGAAGAAGAACTTGATAGGAAAGAGAAAATATATTGGCTTTTTTTTTTTTTTTTTTTGATAAATAACAAACCTCTGGATTGCAGTTTGAAGGCTTATAAGTCACACTCTTAATAACCACTTCAGTTCTTTCCTAGTAGATTGGGAAACTACCTAAATCAGTAGTGGACTGACATAGTATATTTTTGTGTGGTTTATGGACTCTATCAAATCCATAAATTAGGAGGCCTGAAGGCATCTGTTTCAAACCTCCAAACCCCACCTGGTTTTACTGTCAGCCAGGCTCATGGACCAAAACAGAATAGGCATATAAATGTGCCTGACCAAGACATCCTGGTGGCATCCACTGTTGGTAACTGGTAGTGATGGCAAATAAAGCTTCATTCATCAAGTACCCAATGAAGCCTGAACTGGAAAGTGTATATCCAGAATTCCCTCCTTCTTAGAATGGAGAAGAGCCATATAGTTACACTTCTTTAAATCAAAGGCCAATGAGACAGTTGAAAATAATTTTGAGCCAACGAATGCTTCCGAAATTTTATTGTGAAGTTTTCTTCAGACTAGTTAAACAGCAGATAGACTTTTAAGATGTATTTCATTTTAAAATAGTTTTAAAAACTTTAATAGCAATCAGTAACCCTATCAGTCCTATTTCATTCAATGTGTTTTATTGACTTCTCTTTCATTTTAGTATGTTTTATTAGCTGAGTTCCATAGCTTGATTAAAAAATACTACTTTCCTTATGTTGCTTCTCTGTCCTACAACCTTAAGTAGTTAGAAGATAAAAACCAACTCAGGGAAGGACATACTATATCAAAAAATAGTACTTGGAAAATTGAATAGCCATATGTAGAAGAATGAAACTGGATCCCTATCTCTCACCCTATACAAATATTAACTCAAGATGGATAAAAGACTTAAATGTAAGATGTGAAATCATAAATATTCTAGAAGAAAATCTAGGAAAAACTCTTCTGGACATTGGCTTAGGCAAAAAATGGTCTTATGACTAAGACCCCAAAAGCAAATGCAACAAAAACAAGAGTAGACAAATGAGACTTAAACTGAAAATTTTCTGCACAGCAAAATAAATAATCAAAAGAGTAAATAACATACAGAACGAGAGAAAATATTTGCAAACTATATATCCTTAAAAGGAGTGATATCCAGAATCTACAAGGGATTCAAACAACTCAGCAAGGAAAAACAAAAAAAAAACAAAAACAAAAACAAAAAAAAAAAGCCAAAAACACAAACATTAAAAAGTGGGCAGATGGACATTTTTCAAAAGAAGACATAAAAATGGCCAAGAAACATATAAAAATGTTCAACATCGCTACTCATCAGAGAAATGAAATTTAAACCCAAATAAGATAATGTCTTACTCCAAATAGAATGACCATTATTAAAAAGTCAAAAAACAATAGATGTTGGCATGGATGTAATAAAAAGGGAATGCTTATACACTGCCGGTTGGAATGTAAATTAGTATAATCCCTGCGGAAATTAGTATGGAGGTTTCTCAAAAAACTAAAAGTAAAGCTACCATTTGATCCAGCAGTCCCACTACTGGGTATCAACCAAAAGGAAAAGAAATCATTATATCAAAAAGATACTTGCAGTTGTATGTTTATTGCAGCATAATTCACAATTGCAAAGATAGGGGATCAACCTAAGTATCCATTAATTGATGAGTAGATAAAGAAAATGTATTATATGTATACTATGGAGGACTACTCAACCATAAGAAAGAGTAAAATGTCTTTTGCAGCAACTTGGGTGGAACTGGAGGCTAGTACCCTAAGTGAAGTAACTCAGGAACAGAAAAATAAATGCTCTGTGTTCTCACTTATAAGAGGGATCTAAGTTATGGCTACAGAAGGACACACAGAGTGGTATAATGGACACTGGAGACTTGAGGGAGCATGAGAGGGGATGAGGGACAAAAACTTACCTATTGGTTACAGTGTACACTACTCAGGCGATGGGTACACTAAAAGCCCAGACTCCACACCTATACAATATACATGTAACAGAATTCAACTTTTCAACTTGTATCCCCCAAATCTGCTAAAACAAAACAAAACAAAAAAAAACCAAAGGCTTTAGTTCTAGCAGTCCTTACCCTCTACTATCTAGCAGTGTTCGAAAATTAGTAGTCTATGGACTAGATATGACTCAAAGAAGTTTTCTGTGTCCAGGGGCATTTTGACCAACCTAATTTTTATGTGGAGTTTGCTGAAGCCTACTGCTATCCTCTTTTCTAATGAGCCTAGGCCATAGTCTCCTCCGCTCCCTCTCATTTTATATTTATACACACACACACACACACACACACACACACACACACACACTCACACTCACAGTCTGCTTCACTCAATTTACCTTCCTTAACTGCAGAAGCTTTTGAATTCACCTAAAATTTTATTTATAATATTTTTTTCCTGGTGTGGGCCAAAAGGTACCTTCTCCTCCATCTAAGTTGATAACTTTCACAATCCTGTGGACATGCCAGGATCATTACTGCCTGTAGGTTTTCTGCATCCCGTCTCTCTCATTTTGAATATCCTTACCTCTTGTTTCTTACATCAAATTCTGTCTTTCAGGAGACATCTTATGTCCCTGTCCTTTAGAAACCAGTGGCAATAGTGAATTCCTTCTGTTCTCATGTATTGTAGCTCTTAAGGGACGTGTTACTCCGTTACATCATTCCAGACAACTATTAACACACAGTATTAACAAAATGAAAAAAGAAAACCACATGATCATCTCAACTGATATAGGAGAAGCACTAGACAAAAGAGTATTTCCAATACTCTTCCGTGATAAAAACACCTAACAAACTAGGGACAAAAGGGACTATCTTAACATGACAAAGGGAATTTAAAGGGTAGTCCAGTATATGCTATTGATGAACTCTTCATATAAACTTATACAGAAACGGCTTTTCTTTCAAAATAGAATGTAAGCTACTGGAGAAAAAGACATTCATATATTTCTCTTGGCACCTCTCTCAGGGCCTACCATTGTGTCTTGCGTTAGATTTACAAAACAAAACAAAAACAAAACCCCTTTAATTGAACCTCTATGGTTTTCTTAATTCTACTACTGCAGTCGGAATGTGCATTTTCTTCTCTACTGTGCTCTCAGAATATGATCATTCTTCAAAGCTTTTTCAAATGTCACCATCTTTGCAAAGGAGCTTCTGATTCCCTTTCAGTTAGAATTAATTGCTCCATTATCTGTGTTACTATGAGCTTGTCTTCTTGATAATGTTTATTTCACTTTGCCTTGTATCATAATCAACCATTTACATACAAGTTTCTCCTAATAGATTGTAATGTCCTTAACAGCAGACACCACACTGTATTTTTATCTTCTCCACTAGAGTCTACACATAGTAGAGGTGTTCAACGATCATTGATTACCAAATTCTTCTCCATACTTTTAGTTTAAAATTTACTACAAGATCATACTGTGATGCATATAACATAGTTAAGTAAAGTGAGAGAGTAAGTAGTGATCCTAATTCAGGGGGAAAAAAAAAACTTCAAAAGCAGTGGAATATAGCAAAGGCTGGGGCAGAAGAAAGATTAAGGAATTGATTCATTACTACCCAGAGTTAAATATTAGCCACTTCAAGAAAACTTGGGATAAAATTTTTAAAAGGTTCTTCAGCAAGCTTTTGAACAAGAGAACCCAAATTTTTTGTATTCAATTACCCACAAGAACCATCATTGGATTACATCTGTTGAAATATCTCACTAAAACTACTTTCACTAATGCTTCCAGCAAACCCCTGTAAGGGCTAGCAACCATGCTTTCAAATTCAGAAGCCATGTTGGCCAACTTTTCTCCCCCTGTAGCAGTCTGAGAAAGGCTTCCAAATTATCTGCTTTCTTCCTTATATCTTCAGCTTTAATCTGACACCCTTTAACACAGTCAGAGAGCATTAACAAGGGTCTTCTGTATAGAGATCATTTGGCTAACCTGGGGTAAGTGAGTGTCTTCATGTTGGTGATTCCAAAGTCGGAAGTTAAATGAGAGCTCTGCCTCTCTAAAGATGAGTAAGATCCCATGGCCTTGGAAATGCTCCTTGTGTTCTCACAAGAGTGTGGGACCTTGGCTAGCATTGGTAGTGGAAGAAAACAGCTACTAGAACTCCTGAGTGGAAAATTGTTTTCTAACAAAAAAAAAACAAAACCAAAAAAAAAAAAAAAAACACCTGGATTTGAATAGGACCCAGATCCAGCTAGGGGACTGAGGATACTTCTTATCTTGCCATTTTAAATAAATGAAAATATAAACTTGTCTTAAAAAAGAAAGTGCCATAAAAATTGAAATCTCCCATATGTACTGTGTGATGCAGAACTTCTTTGACCTTTTTGAAATGGTACAAAAAGTTATCTAAAATGCCGCTGTTGGTAATAGCCTTATTAACAAAAATAATACATTCTGGCACATTGGTAGAAATTTTATTATCAAAGAGGAAATAATGTAAAGGGATTAAAAGTAGATTCCAGAGAATCATAAAGAGAGGCTGAAACATTGCCATATCCAGAAAATGTAAAATATGTAACTTTGAGGTTGATGCTCAATGAAGGATGGGTTAAGGATAATAGAGATGAATTGGCATGGGCTAAAAGGAAGGGAGAATTGGAAGAGGAATTGGAGAATGTGGATCTGCTGTGTGGTTATTTGCTACTGCAAAGATGTTCCAGAGATCTCGTATCTTCATTAACTCTAGAACTCCTAGGACCAACATCAGATGCATTGTCTCCAGGCAAACAAGATGCTATCTAGAAAGAGAAATAGGTCACACTTTCATACCTTTCATTCTGATCCTACTTTTGCATACTTCTATAAAATGACTAATTCAGATTTACTCTATGGGCTTTTATATGGTGAAGGTAATAGGAAGAAAATAATTTATATTTAAAAGGATTAGGCTTAAAGTACTAGTTTTCATTCTGGGTTGCAAACAACAGAAACTAATAATGGCTAAATTAAACAGAAAAACACAGGCAGGCTGAAGAACAAGAACAGAATACTGACAGAGCACAGGGGACACTGCATATAGGAACCACAGTTAAAGTTATTCCAAATAATAGCCATTTGAAGTACCATTCCAGCCACCTCTAAACATTTAATGCCACTAATGGCATCATAATATTATGACATTGGACCCCACAGATGGTACATTCATTTGCCACCACATTCCAGATACTTTTACCACTAGAGTAAATCTCAATATATCCCTGCTTTTGCTTCACTTGCTTTGAGTTCAATTTCCTGGGCAGAAGCTTCGAGCTAGCAGAGTTTAAATCATGCACCCAGAGCATTGGCTGTTAGCATACAGAGGAGCAAGGACCTGGCCTTTGAGTTTCTCTGGAGACAGTGCTCTGCCTCGCTCTAAGACTCTCACACCGGCGGATTCCCCGGCATAGGGACGGGTTTGGGAGTCTGTGAGCAAGTTGAGGGGATGGGTAGTGATGAGACGCAGGAGAAGATGATTATCAACAAGGAGTAAAAGGAGCAGGGAAGGGAAATTGAGGATTGATTTTACCAAGTTCATTGGTCATCACTGGAACAATGGAACCACTTCCATCTGTATCACCCAATCAGGAACATTGTCCATCAGCAGCTTGTTGCCAACCCAATTCTTTTGGACATTTTGTGAAAATTTTTAAAACAAGAATAAAAGCATGCTTTATTCTTGGTAGATTTATTGAACAAAGTATTATGATACCACTCCAAATCTATGTATGTTCCAGGGAAGATGTACTATGGCAGAATACATGATGGGAATATGATTCTATTGCCAAGATAGTGTTTACAAAGATAGTGGTACAAAGAGTTGTCTAAAATGCCACTGTTGATAATAGCCTTATTAACAAAAATAATACATTCTGGCACATTGGTTGTTTTGCTGCATCTTATGAAAACATAAAGGAGTCATGACATATTTTGAAAAAGCAGGAAAGTATATCCTCGGTGGATACCCTGTAGAAACTTCAGTTTCTTCTTTTTTTTTTTTCCTTTCCTTAACTGCAACAATGACTAAAATTAACAGTCCTGTATCCTATTATTGTTCAAATGTAGAGTGATATTGTATTGAACTGTATAATTTTGTTTCAAATCGAAAGGGATAAGGACTTTGACTTCATTCATTTAAAGATTGCTCAGCACTAGACACTTTGTAACAGCATAGACTAGAGCCTTCTAAAATTATAGTGTTTGCACAGCCACTGGGAAAAAAGAAGTGGCGGCTCAAAGCCAGAGGGGATCAGAGGCTCTGAGGTGTCAAGCAGTCTTAGTTCCTTCCCAACTACCCCGAGGGCTAAGGAGATCAACACACCTCGACTCACTAATACACACCAGTACGCCACAACACTGTTGTTAGGAGCTCTGGGTTAGACAGCTAGCTACCGGGTAACCCAACAATTAACTCTCTTTGTAAGATAATTACTGTAAAATGTTTTATAAACTGTAACATAGCATATGTTTTTAAAAATGTAAACAATACCCGAACAAAGCCTTCTTCCTTCTACTCCATCTTGAAAATCAGATTTACGAAACTAATGAAATAACTCCCTTCAGTTGTCACAAGTATCTATTTCATGTATTAATAGCCCTCAGCTGCAAAGACAGTTAATTTTACTTTTTTGGAGATCTTTATATATAGCTTGGAAAGTCTGGTTGTATATTTATTGATGTGAGCTGGTAGAACTTTTATATGCTTATCTGTAAAACTAAATTTGAGGTTCAAGGTCACTGAGGCTAGACAATAAACTAGGGTTGTATGTCCCTTAGATTTTCTTTCCTCTGGCTTTGGAGCAGACATAAACCATGTGGACTTAAGGGTGTAAATCAGATTGCATTTCCCTTGGTGGTAAGTAATTGGGGCAAACAGCGGAAACTAATTGGCAATGGTTTTAGCCATTTCATCCCCAGCCTCTCCTTCCCAATTGTCTTTCATATCAATTTTTATGGGGGTCCCCAGATGTAGTCATTGTTGGGTGGGGTGGTCACAATGGACATAATTATATTGCCAAGTTTTCAAGATAAGAACAAATTTAGTAAGTGAAATCCAAGGTGAGTACCTATAGCTGTTGCCAAAATAAGGTATATTGCATTTATGCTATCAGATTTCAGGGACATGAAAGCAAATGCTGAAAGGGCATATCATTGCTAAGAGAAAAACAAATTAGCAGGCCACATTTGCAAATGACAGTGTTATCTACAAACTTTAATAGATGTATTTTATTCATTGAAGTCAATAAATCATTTATCATGGTGGATGAATTAAAGGTTACTTCTCTTTCACTTAGGGAAATCTATAAACATAGTGGGTATCTCAAGATGTTCAATGAAGAAAGGAAAGATTGTTTGAAAGTGGGAAGGATATTTTAAATGATAGCCACAGAAGAACAATACTGGGAGTAGAACAGGTGGACATTGATCAGGTGTGAAGTTAACCAGCACAGAGAGGAGGACATAGTTCAAGAAAAGCCAGGGGGATTTTAGGTAACTAGAAAACTACTGTGTGCATATAGAACACCATGCTGATTTCTGCAGACATGTATTTTTACTTCACAAATCAAATCGTCTAACTCACCGTAGTTTACAATGTCCTCTTTCCATAAATTACAAAAGAAACTATTACAGTTTAACAATGATACACAACAGGCTAAGTTCCTGGGAAGAGGTTTCCGCTGAAATGTATTAGTGACCCAGTGGTATCTTGGAAAACATAATATATTCTGACGATCATCCACCACTTAATTTTACTGTCTGCCAAAATCTGTAGCAGTTAAAGTTAAGTGAACAATTTATATTATAAAATTTCTCTGCTGATCTAGGGATTTTTAAAGGACCATTTATTACAAACACTGCTGGCAATATTTCTTTAAGATTTCGGATAGTCTAAAGTCTGGTGTTGGTTGTAGGTTATAGTGATTTAAGAAAGGTTATACACATTCCTTTACCACATGCCTTAAAATTCTTAAGTAACTAGAAAGAATTAGAGTATGGATATTGATAAAAATAAAATTATTTTTGAAGGAAGAAGCAACACTAAAATATACTTCTCTTGCCATCTCCCATACCTTATTTTTTATTCTTCCTTCTACCAACTACTTCTATTTGCAAATAGTTGTTAATGTCTCTGTCACTGAGCCATCAATGGGCTCTCTACCAGTTATGCATAGATGCCAATAACATGGTGCTGTCCTTTAGGAAAAGAAAAACTTTATTGTAGTGAGTCCACTGGTAAGGAGACAAGAGAAATTGCTCAGATCTGTCTCCCTGAGCTGGGGACTGGGTCTGGTTTTATAAACATAGAGTAATGAGGCATGATCTGATTGGATCTTGCAATGGGGTGATGCCAAGAGGCGTGCTCTGACTGAACCATGCCATGGAGTGATGACAAGTCTCAATCTGATGGGATCCTGGATCCTGCCATGTGGTATTTGCTTCTTAATTCAGTCCCAGCTCCTTGGTCTGAGCACTTACTGCATTCTTCATTGCACACTTGGTACATCTGGCCATATTCAGGTTATGTGACTTTCAACTCAGGGAATCCCTGGCAACTGAAAAACCACTCACAACTTTGTTACATAAAAGTTGAGCCAGATTTGTCTGGTGTGGTTACATTTCTTCATTATTTGTGTTTTTTAATGTATTCATCCTCTCTTCACAATTGCAATCAAATAACTTTGAGTCCATGAAATAACAATGCTTTGTTTTGATTGCCTTTTTCCATCTACTTAAAAAGTTAACAAGAAAGCAAACGGATCAGATATATCTACCCCATCCCAGTCTAACATCCCTTTAAAATAACAGGAAAGGAACACAAAAGGGAATGAACTCATAATGGCAAATACATGAGTGTAGGATCATGATAGAAGAGAAAAATATTCAGAGATAAAAAGCAGCTGAAAACATGTAGATAGACGAAAGAGAGTAGCAAAGGCCTCAATCTAGAATGTGCACAGGAGGTGTTGGCTGAGGAAGTGTGGATTCCTCCTGGACTGATGTTAGACTTCTTATCAGCAACACTGTATTCTGCAAGGCAATGAAGCAATGGCTTCATGTTCAATGAAAAATTCATGTGCACTTGTTAATTCTCATCCAAATTATGTGGCAAAATAAAACTTTTTTGTAGCATAAGAACTTAGAAAATTTCACTTGCACAGAAGTTGTTTGAGAAATGACTTGAAAATGTGTTCAAACAAAACAAGTGATGAAAAAACCAGTAATAATAAGACATGGAAACTGATATTTGAATCTAACTTAGAGATACAATGAATAAAATGACAAAATGGCAGATGACTAACAGATCTAGAAAGCAATTGATCCAAATTAGAACACCAAGTCAGTGGGCTCCAAGAAAAGAAAATGAATTATAAAGGGAGCCTGGAATAGCTTAAGACAAACAGAATCACTAAATTAGTCTCATGATGAAGAAAGCAATTCACTATCCTCTCTAAAAGATATTATTAGTATACCAGTCCTCGCCCAGCAGGCTTAGAATATCGTGAACCTAACTACAAAATCCTAAAACTTTAAAACTCTGTCTAGTTGTATTGTTATCAGTTCATGCTTAACTTTTTGTACTTTTTCACTGTCTGTATTTGTAATGTGTTTTGTTATTTTTAAGAAACCAGATTTTAATGTCTCATGGTAAGCATTATCTGTTATGCCTGTTTTGAATATATATTACTTATGTTTGTATTAATGACATATATGTGTATATGTTTATATACAGTTATATTTTATTATAGTTATATATGTTGTTACAACTATATATAGCACCTATTATATATAATATATAAAATGGTTGATTTGTTTTAAATGGTCATTTTATAAAATAGAGTTATCTTACAGCTGGACTGGGGCTCTCCATGCTTATCTGCAGGAATACCTGGAAGTCTGATACTGACTTTAGTTCACAACAAGGACAAATGGATTAGCTTGTAATTTATAGTATGTTGTTTAAAGTTTGGAATCCTCTGGTGGCACCCAGGGCCAGCTTGTTTACATTGTTTAGAGGTGTGTAGATCGATGGCTTACACATGGTCTAACCAGTTACATAGCTTGTCTTGCCTATATGACCAGCAGGGCCAATATCTTCACGGTTCATAATCCAGAGATGAAGTGCATCCCACGTGACTCTGGGTAGGTGTACCTGCAAATCTCCCAGGTCCTGATGTTGGCCTGCACATTCTTTTTCCTACTATGCTGTGTTCTTTGTGTTTACTATATCTATATCTTTATGTGAGTATGTTCTGTAGAATTTTGTAAACCCTTTCAATTATTCAATTTTGTGTAGTTTTTGCACTCAAAACTCATTTATTTTACAAAAATAAATGAAGATATCAATAACGACACACACACACAGTCACACTCACACATCCGCCCTAATCACACAGAGTAAGGCCAGTGGTTACATTACTGCTCTGTTTTTGTTTACTTTTTTGAAGGTCCTCAGTAAGCTTTTATAAATAGACTGTCTCAGTCCATTTGGACTGGTATGACAAATACCTTAGACTAGGTAATTTATAAACAACAGAAAATTATTGCTCACAGTTCTGGAGGCTGGGAAGTTGAAGATCGAGGTGCCAGCAGATTCAGTGTATGGTGAGTGCCCAATTCCTCATGATGAAATATCCTCACATGGTGGAAAGAACAAGCGAGCTCCCTCAAGCCTCTTTTATAAGGACACAAAGATCATTCTTGAGGGTGGAGCCTTCATGACATAATCACCTGCAAGACCCCCTTCCTAATACTGTTGCATTGGTGATTAGGTTTCAATATATGAATTTTGAGGGGACACATATATTCAGACAATAGCATAGAAATTATGCTCTCAAAATTACTGGATAATGCTGTTTTCCCAGAGGACTTTTCAAGCTCCAAAACTTTAGTGACTAAATTTTCATTTCCTTTAGATGACTGACTCATACATTATATCTCAATAGTGAATGGGTAAATCTTTCTCATGCGTACTAACTCAGCCTTTTATGGCCTGTTTCCTGTAATAATGTGATCTGTCCACCAAATTACTGTTTCATTATCCTGCATCCTTAAAAACTCAGAATTGCAACTAACCTTATCCTTTCTATATTAGTTTTCTATTGCTGCATATCAAATTTCATTAAAATTTGGCAAATTAAGACAGCAAACATTTATTGTCTTATAGTTTCTGAGGGTCAAGAATCTAGGAATAGCTTAGCTCTGTGGTCTCCAACCCTGGGGCGGTGACCCAGTACCAGTCAGTGGCCTGTTAGGAAAACAGGGCCACACATCACTGCCTGAGCTCCACATCCCCCTCACCCCATACCCCCACCCTCACACCCCATCTGTGGAAAAATTGTTTTCCATGAAACCAGTCTCTGGTGCCAAAAAGGTTGGGGACAACTGGTAGCTGATTGGTTCTGGCTAAGGTCTCCTACAAGTTTGCATTCAAACCATTGGGCAGGGCTGCAGTCATCCATGTCTCACCTGGGGCTAAAGGATCTGCTTCCAAGCTTATTCACATGGCTGTTGGCAGAAAGCTTTAGTCCCTTGCCACGTGGATCTCCATGTGCTGCCTATATGCTCTTACAACATGACATTGGCTTGCCCCAGAGTGAGTGACCCACACGAGGGAAAGAGAGGGCCTAACATCTTTGTGGAAGCCAACATCTTTGTATAATGTAACTTCTGAAATGGCATAACATCACTTTTGTTGTATTCAATTTGTCAGAAGCAAGTTATTAAGTTACTTAAAGGGAAGGTATTGCACAGGGCATGAATACCAGGAGGTGGAGGTCACTGGGCCATCTTACAGACTGACTAGCACAACTTCTAAATTCTGGATATGCTTGATATGTTCCCGTGTCACCAGATAGACTGTATGTTTTTGAGTCCATACATCTCTTAACGCCTCCCTGTTTTCTAGCCAAACATCTAATATTGGAAACATTAGCAAAGGACCTGGCACATAGTAGACACTCAGTGAATATATATTAAGTGGATGAATAAATAATACAATGCCTATCTCACCAAGGACCCTTAATAAAATTGATTGATGTCACAGAGTATTATGGAAAAGGAAATCCTCTCCCTGACTAATTCATGCTACATGGTTTTATAGTCTTAAATACATAGAGGACCAGTTTATGACCATTGCTGTAAATATCACATAGTGTGCCATGGTCATGTGGAGAAAGCATTAAGTAGAGAATTTTTATTTATTTATTTATTTATTGCCCACAGGCCTTCTTCTAAACAGGGAATATTTGAAACCAAAGTTATAGACTCAGGTTTACTACTAAATAATTATGAAAATTCCTTAAGTTATATGGGCCCATAACCTCAAGTGCTAAAAGAACGGTGAACAATGACCAGGGGCAGTGGCTCATGTCTGTAATACCAGCATTTTGAGAGGCCAAGGTGGGAGGATCCCTTGAGGCCAGGAGTTGGAGATCAGCCTGGGCAACATATTAAGACCTAGTCTTTACAGAAAATAAATAAAGTTCAGCTGGGTGTGGTGGCATGTGTCTGTAGTCCTAGCTAACTACTCAGGAGGCTGAGGCAGAAAGATTGTTGGAGCCCAGGAGTTCAAGGCTGCAGTGAGCTATGATCCTGCCACTGTACTCCAGCCGGGGGAGCAGAGCAGAGCAGGGTGGGGGACAGGGAAAAACAGGGAAGGGTGAGCTAGAAGATCTCCAGTATTTCTATGCAAATCATTTTACCTATACCCCTTTTTTCATAAATCTAAGAGTCATTTGTCTATATCCTAGACAAGTGACATGTACCAATGGATTCAGTATATAGCTGTTTTCAAAATCTCAAAATCCTGCAACTATTTAATAACTAAAGAAGAAAATTTACAAAATATAAAAAAGTTTTTTTGTTGTTTTTTAATGCTGCTAACCTCGTGCATTCTTCCTTTTGGAGAACTGGATGTGTTGTCCCTATTTTAAATGGCTTTTTGTTGTTGCTGTTCTTCTAATGGTCATAAATCACTTATTTTGTATTTTAAAAAATTAAGAACAATGTATCAGGTTTGTCAAAAGAAAGAGAAGTACATAAAGACTTAGCAATTTAGTTTCTTATGTTTTAATAGGAAAATAATATTTTTAGAGATTAGGACTAAACACTAAATTAGAACTTTAGCTCCAATACTTGCCAACAATAAGTCATTTTAGGCAAATTACTGAGTCTAAGACTTAGTTTTATCATCTATAAATCAAGGGCAATAAAATTTTCTCTGAGAGTTTTTGTGATAATTTACATTAAATAGTACATATAGATCCCTTGACACGCCTCCTACATAGTCTAATGTCAATAAATATCGATGGTTAATAATATTGTTGATGTTATTGGGTCTGAAAATAGTAGAACAGTACTTGGTGGCTAGATTTTCATATGATATACCTTCTGATTGAAGTGGACAAATACTAATAGGCAATCTATGAGGTGTAAATTATAGAAAACAACAAATAAATACTGAGATTTGTGTTCTTGTTCTGATAAAACTTTATTTCCAAAACTGCTTTCACTTAAAGATTTTTATTTTTGTTTTAATGATCTCATATCTTCCAGTCAGTTTGGGCTGTTATAACAAATTACTATAGACTAGGAGGCTTAAACAACAGAAATTTATTTCTCAGTTTCTGGAGGCCGAAAGTTCTAGATCAGGGCGCCAGCATGGTTGGGATCTGGTGAGGGCCCTCTTCCTGGCTTGCAAACAGCTGCCTTCTTGCTGCGTCTTCACGTTGTAGAGAGCAGAGAGAGGAAGCAAGGGCACTAATTCATTCATTCATGCTGCGTCCTCATGATCTAATTGCTTCTCAGAGACCCCACCTCCAAATACCATCACCTTGGGGGTTAGAGTTTCAACATGTGAATTTTAGGGGGACACAAACATTCAATACATCACATCCAGGTTCACTAGTTTATGTCCTTTCTTCAAATTAAAATCATTTTGAAGAAAAAAATCTTTAAAATTCAAATCGTAAGTAGCAAAAGATATAGAAAAGGATTTTTTTTGTTGTTTTTTGCCTGGTCTTTAGCAGCTTAATTCTATTTTGAAATGTATTGTTATTACATATGCTTAAGGAATACAATGGTAGAGGAAACAGTGCATTTTATACCAAAAGAAAAGTAGTGAAAGATTAAGTCATCTGATTTATCTGAGCTTATGGCGAAGGCACTTATTTAAAGAAAATGTTTTCCTTTTTAGAGATAGCAACTCTTTTATAAAATTAAAAAAGAATCAAGGACACCTACTTAATATGTAGTCATTTTAATGACAGATGACAGTTTAATGAAACATGAAAAGCAAATTTGAGAGCATTTTTCTATATAAAACCTATTCAGTTTTAAAAAATAAACATTTGACTCAACTCTCAGAGCAAAGATATTTAGAAGGATTTTTTAAAGCTTCCAATTTATCAAATTACCTTTCAATAACTTTGTGTACCTCTGCGATGCTTCTTGGCAAATACTGATTTGAGTAAGACTAGTGATTTCTAACTTTTTGTGAAAGCTGCATGTTATCACATTTATCTTTTCTGATATAGCAAAGGCTAATAAACTCACTCAAAAGTATATACTTGTGCTTGGTGCACAATCACTGTACCTATCAAATATTGAAAGAAGAAAAATAAGACATAATTTCTTCTCTCCAGAAAAATAAATGTACTTAGGTGGCCAATGACATGGGAATTTTAATGCAAAACAAAACAGAGATGTGCAGAGTATCTCATAATTGATAATATTGTCTGGAAAAGATAAAACCCAGAAATCAGGATATTCAAACTGTAGAAAATTGGGAAAATTATCCTGAAGCTAAATATTTAAGAAAGCAGATTATTTTTGCTCTATAACATAATTATAGGAGACCATTAATTCCTGATATTCTTGGATAATTATCAGGCCTAATTTTGGTATCACCAGCTTTTCCTCATTCACCATTATGAAATGATAGGTTCATCAGTTCATAATTCCTATTCTTAAACAATACCCATTCATTCACCCCCATCCGTAGTAAAAAAGAAAACACTAAACTCCAATCCCTGAAAGTAAGTGCAACCCTTTCTGTTCTGTCCTTTCTTTACTACCTCCCATCTATCAACATTTATCTATAAGAGCTTATAAAACTGTCTTCAGCTTCTCAACATGTAAGTGCCTAGATGCAACATTCTTCCCTCTGCTTTTTTAAGGCCAGAACATAATGGATTATGTTTGCTTTACTTGTTTTTTTCAGTTAAAATTTATTTGGTATTTACTTACTGTGACTATAGCATTAAGCTAAGTTTTGCAAAGTAGAGCATGATCTAAACCTTTCAGCTGTTTAACTGAGGTTGAGGAAATATTAACTAGCAGGATTATTTTATGAAAAAAGGCAGGAACACACTAAGAGGCAAAATAAATAATAGGAAAAAATGAATAGAGGATGATGAAAGTATATGTTTTATAAATTTCGTATGTCAGGGGAGACCACATAGAGGAAGTAGGGACAGAAATAGGAATGTAAGTGTTATTTAAATCAAAGAAGAAAGTACATTTTTGCAGCAAAAAATGTCAAAATACTTGTATTGCATACTGATGTAATTAGAGACAATTAAAATTATGCTGAAGATAATTTAATTCTTTTTTGATTGAGAAGATACTCCAGGTTCTCATAATGTTTCAAGATTATTCTTAGGGTATCGTGCCCTTGAAGGAAAAAATGAATAGAAATATGAGTATATTTTCCAGATAATTCAAGCAGTTTATTTTGCCAATAAGTCATAGGTGAGACTAGATAACTGGTGGCACCCGCCTCAGTTAAAAATGGAGTAAGTATATCTCTCCCTCGCTCTCCCACTGATGGCAATTATAACTTTGGACACAGTACATAAGGCAAATCTTGGGGACTCCACAAAGTAAATAATAGCAGACTGGAGAGGAAATCAGAACTTTAAGAATTACCCTATACAGTGGTATAATCCTTGCACTTCCATTTTTTTCTTCCATATTTCCTGGCTTAGACTCTTGGGCAACCTGAGTCTGGGAACTGTATACAGATAGAAAGCTCCAGGAAAAACTACTTTTCTCAGGCCAGAAGACAGATAAGTAGGGGTAGAGGTATGCAATAGAATTCGTTGAACTCAGCCCTGTGAGAGCCAAGTACACTCCTGAGGTCATGGTGGCAGCAGTTCCTCTGCCGACTGAACAGGATAAAAGAGAAAATACAAATTACCAATATGAGGAATGAAAAGAGATAACACTACAGAATCATAGGCATTAGATAATAATAAAATACTACAAACAACTTGATACACATAGATTTGATGAACTGGATGAAATGGACCAATTCCTTGAAGGACACAAACATTTAAATGTCATTGAACAGATAATAACAAGTGTTGGGGAGAATGTGGAGAAACTGGAGTCCTCATACACTGCTGGTAGGAATGTAAAACAGTACCGCTTCTTTGGAAAACAGTCTGACAGTTTTCAAACAGTTAAACATATGGGTTACCATATGATCCGGAAATTCTATTCCTAAGTATATACCTAAGAGAAATAAAAACATATGTCCACACAAAAACTTATACATGAATGCTCATAGCAGCATTAACCATAATAGCCTCAAAGTGAAAACAATCCAAATTGTCATTAACTGATGAATGGACAAATAAAATGTGGGCTATCTATACAATGGAATACAACTTGGCAATAAAAGAATAAAGTACTCATACATACTGTAGAACAGATGAACCTTGAAAACATTATGCTAAGTGTAGAAGTCAGTCAAACACTGCATATTGTATGATCCATTAATATGAAATGTTATTTCATACAAGATAACCATAGGCAAATATATAAACACAGAAAGTAGATTAGTGATTGCCTAGGGGGCTGGGAGCATTTGGGAATGATGGCCAAGAGGTGCAGGGTTTCTCTCTCTCTCTCTCTCTCTCTCTCTCTTTTTTTGGTTGTGCCCAACAGTGTGATAAGGGGGTACAGGGTTTCTTTTTGGGGTAATGCAAATGTTCTCAAATTGACTGTAGTGACAGATGTACAACCTTGTAAATGTACTAAGAGCATTGAATTGTACACTTTAAATGGGTGAATTGCATAGTATGAGTATGTGAATTATGTCTTAAGGAAGCTGTTGGGAAAAAGTTACTGAAGAAGACAGACATATTAAATGCCCTGTATCTGTCAAAGAAATTGAATTTGTAGTTTAAAATCTTTCAACAAATAAAACTATAGGTGGGCGTTGTTCCCCTGGTGAATTCTGCCAAGCATTAAAACATTAAAGTTAGAAATAACATTAAGTACATTCCAATGAATTAAGAACATGGAACACTTCTCAGTTCATTCCATTAGACCAGCAATACCCCAATGGTAAAACCTAAACAAAGACATCACACACACAAAAAAAAATATAGGCCAACATCTCTCAAGAACATAGATGCAAAAATCCACAACAAAATATTAGGAACTCTAATCCGGAAATATATATAAAGAATAACAACAGTACAACTATAGTTTATCCCAAGGATGAAAGGGCAGTTCAAAATTTGAAAATTAATCATTATAACCCACCATGTTGACAGATTAAAAAAAAATCAGTTGATCACATCAAAGATTCAGAAAAAGTGTTCAACAAAGTTTGAATTTCATTCATAATAAAAATTCTCTATACACTAGAAATAGAAGAGGACTCCCCTTAAAACTTACAACTAACAAAAAAACCTACAACTGACATCACACTTAGCAGTAAAGGAATGAATACTTTCCTCCTAACATCAGGAACAAGAAAATGATACTATTTCACTATTCAGCACTGTATTAGACTCTCTAGTCAGTGTAATAAGGAAAGAGAAGGAAATAAAAGGCATATTGATTGGAAAAGAAAAAACTTCGCCTATGTGCAGATAGCATGATTATGAATTCCAAAGATCAATTTTACTTATATATGCTAGCAATGAACAACTGGAAACCAAAAATATAAAAAATAACTGTTACTATAACTCCAAAAATTGAAATAACTAAGTATAAGTCTAAAAACACCAATATGCTACATCTGTATGTTGCAAACTACAAAATGCTGGTCAAAGAAATTAAAGAAGACCTAAATATATTGAGTAAATATATCATATTCAATTTTTAAGAGACTCAAAATAGTTAAGATAACAATTCTTCCTAATTGCTCTATAAATTTATTATAATCCCAGCAGAATTTTTTTCTAGCTATAAACAAGTTGATTCTAACATTTATGTGAAAAGGCAAAGGAACAAGAATAGCTAAAATTATTTGAAAAAGAAGAATAAAGCTGGAGGATAAACTGCATCTGATTTTGAGACTTAGTATAAAACTATAGTAATTAAGAGTGATATAAGCAAAGGTGTAGATACATAGATCAGTGAGACAGTTTAGAGAGTCCAGAAATCAAGCAATCCTGGACAAGTGCAAAGATAATTCAATGAAGAAAAGATAGTCTTTTCAGCAAATGGTGCTGGAACAATTGGACATTTATATGCAAAAAAAAGAAGAAAAAGGAACCTCAATCTCTGCCTTATATCATATATAAAAATTAACTCAAATTAGATAATACTCTAGATAATTAGACAATAGTAAAATATAAAACTCTTAGAAGATATGAGAAATTTTTTATGACGTTGGTTAATTGTTATTAGATACAACACCAAATCATGACTTACAAAAAATATAATTTGGATTTCATCAGAAGTAAAACAAAACAAAGCAAAACAAAAAAAGGTTCTCTATGAAAGATGTGAAAGACACTAAGAAAATGAAAAGACGAGTCATAGACTAGGAAGTGATGTTTGCATGTCATATCCATCCCCACCAAAAATGTTGCATCTGGAATATGTACAGAAGTGTCAGAACTCAAAAATAAGAAAAGATATCCTACTCCACTCTAGGAGGCTAAGTGCTGCTGGCATATTGTTCTCAAGGGCTAGAAGGAAATATCCACGAAGGGTTTATAATGTGTCAGGGTGATTTGCAATTGCTATTATATTTAACCCTGGTAGCAGGCCTGTGAACATAATATTATTTTCATTTTAAAGGCCAAAAAGCAAAGACTTGAATTAAATAATTTTCCCAATGTGACCCAGTGAAATAGTGGATTTGTGAAATAGTGCCTTCCCACCACAAAATGTGCATGCTACCAAAATTGGCATGAAACACCAGAGGCCACAAAATACCCTTAAATGATAGTTTCTCACATATTGGTACTCAGTAATGAGCTCACAATTAGTTGTTTTCTATATATATAATGTGTGTGTGTGTGTGTGTGTGTGTGTGTGTGTGTGTGTGTGTGTATTTTCTTTTCTTTCTTTTTTTTTTTTTTTTTGAGACAAGGTTTTACTCTGTTGCCTGGGCTAGAGTGCAGCGGCAACATCATAGCTCACTGCAACCTCAAACTCCTGGGCTCAAGAGATACTTTTGCACCAGCCTCCCAAGTAGCTGGGACTACAGGTGTGCAGCACCACACCTGGATAATTTTTCAATTTTTTGTAGAAGGGGGTCTTGCCATGTTGCTCAGGCTGGTTCCAACTCCTGGCCTCAAGCAATCCTCCTGCCTTGGCCTCCCAAAGTGTTATGATTATAGGCATGAGCCACCACACCTAGCCTATATTTATTTTTAATTTTATATCTACTCAACCAAATTAACTTTATCATGACTCTCAGGTCTGTTTGAGATAAACTCCACATCAGAATTAAGTCTGCTTAGTGTGTATTTATTCCTGGGCTGGCTGAATAGTCAATTATTCTTTAAAAAGATTATTAGTTGCGAATGGCCAAGGCTATCTTTATGGAAATTTCAGATTGAGAATGATAACTGTAGATTATGATGATCCTTTGAATTCTAGCACACTAGGACTAACACCATTAGAAACATGCTTTCTGGTTCAGTGCTGTTTCATTCAACAAATATTTACTAAGCACCTGCTATGTGTCAGGCACTATGTTGGGTACTGAGATGCCAATATGTACAAAGTGTCATTAAGGAGCTCATAGTCAATTTGGAGAGGAGAGACAGCCCACAATGATTATACAGATTAATGAATATCCGCCTTAATGTAATAAGGTTCTGGATGACTTCCCTGAGCACATGAAGTATAAATGTAAATCCGAAGAGGATGAGGATGTTATCCAAGTGAAGAGGATGGGGAAAAGCAGAGAAATTTTCCGTGATCCATTTACTCTAAAATGCATTCTCAGCTAACTCTAAATATTTTGTTGCAAATATTTCGAATTCAGATGGCCTCCCCTCAAGCTCAAGTTCAAAGAGTTACTGTAATTTGGTATTTTAACTACCTTCGGAAACATTTTCGATATCTCCTGGTAGTTCAGAACAGCCTCTTTAGACAGAAGGAAGGGGGACTTCATATCTTGGTGGTGTTTCAGGAGCTAGCGCCAGTTTCTTTTTTAAACATTGACAACAAGGGAATCTTTGTTTTTAATGTTTTCAGAGTTTCTACTGATGTCATAGATATTCCCATATGGATAATTATTTTTCCTCACTATTCACATTTTTTAGATCTTTTTAAAATTTCTTTTTTTACTCTTCCCTCCCAATTGCATAGCAAAACAATGCATAAAACCTCCTCAAATATTCCTTTAAAACCAGTTTTCATATCAGATTTACTCAGTGATCCTTTTCCTCTGTTACAAAAACTACCTCTGGGTTGATTCATCTCTGGTTCCTACTTCCTGACTCTTTTTTTTTAATACATCCACCCCTAAAATCCAGAGGGAAACAAAATGAAACAAATAGGCTACCTTCATTTTTGCTTGGTTGCTCCTCTAGCAGGATGAGCGGGCAGACTCCGACCGGCTGTCTGTCCTAATTTACGTGGATAACTTTACTTCCATATTCTTTTCTGCCTGGCAGAGAAACACATCACACTAGTACATTTTCTCGAGATTCTCCCTCAGGCAAAAGCTACAACTTGATTCTCTGGGTATGAAAAATATGAAAAACAAGACAACAATATTTTATTTTTGTGCATACCAACAGATGTCTGCCTTAACGCAGTGAACTGTGCAACCAACAGGCTAAGAAAGACTTGCAAAGATAGCCTTTAAAATATATATATTTGAACCTCCTGAAATTATAATCATGCCCATTTTTGTGTGTCCTTGTTTTATGAAGGAAATGAATCTGATATCATAGCAATGACACTAAGGAAAGTACCAAATAAATATATATCATGAGCCTTAAAATAGGATTTTTCCCAAACACTAAAAATAACCTTTTTCCTTTTTTTGAGGGATTTTTAATGACATTGGGAAATCTTCAGAGTATAATATATTATCCAGGGAAAAAAGTAGGACACAAAAATTGAGAAGCCTAAACAATGTCTTTGAAAGATACAACAGGTTACTTTTTAAGTCGATATTTATTTTTAATGAAATATATCATGCATAAAAATTATATAACGATAAAAAAATAAGCACCCATTTCCCAATGGCTCAGCTTAAGAAATAGAGCTGTCTTCATTTCTGGACGCTCCCTTAGTGCCGCTGCTTCTCCACATCCTCCTTCCATGTCACTACTCCCTCCCTGCCCCAAGACAACCATTAACTGAGTTTTATCATTGCTGTGCATCATTTCTTTCCTTTTAAAAATGGTTTTGCCAGATATGAATATAGGCTATAATAGTATATGGTTTAGCAGTGCATTTTCTGAGATTTATAAAATGGAATTGTATAGTAACCATGTTATGTGATTTCCTCTGGCTTTTGGCTTTGTCTTGCTTCTCGCTTCTTTTTTTTTTTTTTTTTTTTAAGAGACAGGGTCTCTCTCTGTTGCCCAGGCTGGAGTGTGATGGCACAATCACAGCTCAACAGCTCACTGCAGCCTCAAACCCCTAGGCTCATGCAATCCTCTTGCCTCAGCCTCCAGAGTAAGTAGGACTACAGGTGCACGTGCCACCATGCCTGGCTAATTTCTTTATTTTTGTAGAGATGAGGTCTTGCTGTTGCCCAGGCTGGTCTTGAACTCC